>PVIU01006576.1:0-100226 GCA_004026605.1 Ondatra zibethicus
CTCCCTCCCTCCCTCCCTCCCTCCCTCCATCCCTCTCTCTCTCTCTTCCTTGACACGTCATCAGACTTGTTAAGCAGTCTAGGATGACCTTGGTCTTCCTGCCTCTACTCCTAGGTACAGGGATTACTGGTGTGTGCCAGCACGTGTGCTTTATTCGGCGTCAAGGATCCACCCTAAGTTTCATGTATGCCAGGCAGCCTTTTACCAAGTGGAGCCACATCCCCAGCCCCATAACTATGTTTTTGACAACAGCGGACTTCTTTGGTTCCGTTTCTATCCTTCGTTGAATAAGCAGCTATAATATGCTTTTCTAACATATTGGTTGTTTGGGGTTCTCAATCAAGTCTTTCATCAAAGTCTGATGCTGGTCATAACAGCACTTGGATTATTCAAAGTGTGGAATAAGACTTCCCAGTATCCTCTCTCTTGGCCTTTGTGTGGTTGCTGATACCCATTTTGATCAAACACGCATTATAAGCTTCGTAAAACATTGTTGTTATGCAGCGTGGCTCTTAATTATCTTTAAGTAAATCTAAATAGTAAGAAGGGGTTCTCTGTATTTACCACCATCTTCACAGTTTCTGCTGCTCCTCCCTCCCTTCGGGTGGGTCCGTGTTTCCATCTGGTGTCATTTTCTTTTCACTCAGAGGAAAATCGTTTGGCACGCAGAGCTGCTGAAGATGCATCTGCTATAGTTAGAGCTGCAGCTTCTTTGGCTTTTGTGTGCTTTAAATTTTTGCTTTCCTTTTGGAAGATATTTTCACAGGGTATAGAATTCTAGACTGGCAGATTTCTGTCCCCCTCCTCCTTTCAGTTCCTCGCCGAGCTTACTCCATTCTCTTGTTACTTGCCGTACACCCGGAAATTGACTGCCATCCTTATTCTTGTTCCTCTGCCTGTAACGTGCCTGTTTTCCTGGATGCTCTTAAGATGTTTCTCCTTCTGACGATGGTCTTGGACAATTTTGGCGGAGTTTTCTCCAGTTCTTGTGAGGAGGTCTGAAGTTACTGGAGGTTTTTAGATCTAAAGCTTTATAATAATCTTCATCACATTTAGAAAGATTGGTCATCGTTTCATCAATTTTTCTGTTTCCTGTGACTCTAAAAACACACACATTGTTCAGTCACTTGAAGTTGTTCCACAGTTAACTGAGAGTTTTCATTAAAAATTCCCTTTTCTGTTGTATCTGTACTTCTTGGTCTTTCTGTGTTACGCCTCCCTTGCTGTGGCTCCCCTTCAGTGTCTTTTCAGTCTGCAGCATTGTGACTTTTTTCTCTGAAAGCTAAACTTGGTCTTTTAAATACATATAATTTATGAACACATATTTAGTTTTATAAATGAATAACTATACGTGTATATATATATATATTCTATGTTTGTATTTTGAATAAATAGACTAGTCCTTTTGGCCAATTCCTGTATCTATATGTAGATGTGTTCACTATGTTTCTCTCTCTCTCTCTCTCTCTCTCTTCCTCCTTCCCTCCCTCCTTCCCTACCTCCCTCTGCACATGTGCGGGTGTGTCTTTGAGAGTATGTATATGCCACAGTGCATGGTGCATGCATGGAGGTCAGAGTGTCTGTCCTTGTCTTCCACCTTGTTTCTTGTTTCATGGAGAATATATTTGGTTTTTTTTTGTTGTTTGTTTTTAATTATTTTTTGCTTTTTTCCCCCTACTGTGTATGCTGGACTAGCTGTTCTGCAAGCTTCCAGGGGTTCTCCTTGTCTCTGCCTCTCATCTCCCAATAGAAGCACTGGTGTTACAGATACTTCAGTTACACACCCAGCATTTACATGGTTCTGAGGATATGAACTCGGGTCCTCATGCTTATGTAAAAAGTGTTTTGTCACCCACGGAGCCATCATCTCCCAACCCTCTTCTGGCCATTTCTACTATTTGTCAGCTGGGGACTATTTTATACTGAAAGATCATTCTCCTGCTGCAGGTATTTTCCCTGCTTCTTTGTATGCCTGGTAATAGTTGATTGGATGCCAGACCATATGAAGTTTACTACATTTGCATATTGGTTATTTTTGTATACCTATAAATATTCTTGAGAATTTTTCTGAAACATATTGAAGCTACTTGGAAATAGTTTGATCTTTTGAGCTTTGACTTTAAGATTTGAACCAGAATAGCACTTAGTTTAGGGCTGACTATTCTGCATTACTGATGTGAGACCCTGGTGGACCCTTTGTAGCATCCTTTGGGCTACGAGGACCTCCAGTTTGGTTGGTAGGAATGTGCACAGTTTCCAGTATCATGTGACTGCTGGCCATTGTCTCCCCTGATGCCCTCGGGCCTTTCTCCTGTGTGTCTGAGTAGTTTTCTCACATGTGTGCCCCATCCAGGAGCCTGCTGACATCTTTGGTGTTCCATCCTTCTTTGATATTTGATATTTGGTCTCTCAACTCCACATCCTTTGTGGCGGGGGTTGGGGGGAGGATTACCAGGTGCCATCTGGTCTCTCCACCCTGCACTGGAGCCCGGAAATACTCAAAACCACAATCTAGGGACAATAATAGGATTTGTTTTTTATTTTTCATTTCTCTGGAGTCGCCTTTGTTACCAGAAATATGTTTTCCATATATTCTGTCTTCATTGACTGAAATGAGAGAGGAAATTCATAGTCTCTCACAATAGTTTGGTTGGAAGAAGGAGTCAGGGATTCCATTACTCCCACCAACCAGCCCAAGTCTTCCAGATACAAGTCTAACTTCCATACCATCCCAAGGGCAGGAGCACATTCAAATACGACATATCAAAATACTCCATGCAATGGCCTCTCCATCTGGGAGCGGGATGAAGGCACTCCACAAGTGAAGGACTTGTATGACTATTACCAAATTTGATTATCTAAGTAGCCAAGTAAGATAATTGCACTACTAGTCTATATGACAGAAAATCAACCTGAAGTCCAGAGTGATGCTGACTTCTCATGGCTGCCTAGACAGTTATAGGTAGAGTCTGGGCAGCAAGTGAAGCCTCTTGTCCTGTTCTGAACCAGCATCTCTCCTGCACAGTCCTCATTTCTCATCCGAGATGGCACATTCATTGGTCCACTGGGAAGAGGATGAGTAACCGATTTTCTGTTAGAAAAGATACAGGAAAGCAAGGCTATAACAAGCAGTGTCTGGGGTGCAGCTGCACGCCTAATGCACAAGGCATGATCCTGGGCTTTGATGGTCGCTATTGGGTGTGTGGTTTTCCTTTGAAGATTTCAACAGTGACTGACCATCGTTCCTATTCAGATCAACTGAAGAAAGGGTAAGCCTGGTGGGGGGATAACTAGAAATGAAATCAGGGCACGAATAACAATGCCCCCCCACAAGGATGTGACTTGGCTTCTTAGAAGCTTGTAAAACGAGGCATCCATGCATTCAAAGAGCAGTTGGCATTGGAAAGAGGTGTGCACTGAGCTGTGGAGATAGCTCTGTGGGTAAAGTGGCTGTTGTACAAGCATGAGGATCTGAGTTTGGATCCCTGGAACCCACATAAAAGCCAGGTGTGGCGCTGTGTACCTGGAATCCTAGGGTTGGGGAGGCTTGCTAGCTGAATCTGGGAGCTTCGGGCTTTGTGAAAGACATTGTCTCAAAACACAAGGTGAGAAGCAACAGAAGTTGACTTCTGACCTCCATATGGGTAGACATAGGCTAGCACACTTACTCACACACGTGCACAGACATGCATACACCACACACACACAAACACATGCATGCTAAACATCAAAAAGAAGCATGCAGCTCTGAAATGAGTTCTTAACCAATAACATCATATGCTCTTATCTCTCAGGAGTCCTGTCTACTTGGGAGTGTTTGAAACAGGGCAGGGGCTGTAGACAGCACCCAGGCATTAGAAGGTGATGGGTCTGGCTTCAGACTGCATCTATCTACTTTAGTTTCATCAATGGTTAGGTGGGCCCTGGGAAGCTTGTCTCACCAAGCGGTTGTGTTATGGTTGTCCAGGGCCCTCTCAGTCTCACTGTCACACAAGTGCCCTGAGAGGCTAAGAACAGGAACGATGGAGCTGACTGTGGTGGCTTCCAGTTGAGGAGTTGTGATGCAATGCTGTGATGATGTTAGAGATTTCCCGTGACACAGAGGCTTCTGGGAAATGATACGAAGTAGCAAAGGGAGAAACAACATCACATTTAATGAATAAACCAGACCAGGGACCATCATGGCAACTTCCCCTACCCATTCCAAAAGAGAGTGGCCAGGCACCTCCAGCTGTGGGCATGTGGGGGCAAAGCCATATGGGAGGGATGGAGAAAGAAGAAGGGAAGGGAAGACAGAAGAGAAAGAAGAGGCAGTCCCTTGACGCTTAGTTTCTGTACTACTGCAGTCTTTTGTTTTCTTGATCCTTCTGCAGCCTTCATCAGCCATCAGCCTTTCCTGATGTTACCTTCAGTCTCTGTTCTTTGTGTCCCCCACCGTCCTGAACAAGGCAGAACCCAACACTAAGGGAGAGCAGACTGGGAGGAAAGATGCCATGGCCAGAATTATTCCTCTCTCTAAGTGAGGGTGCTACAGAGAGGCTTTCCCTCATCCTTTGGTGTTCTGCAGTTGACATTTGCTAAGGTCTTTGTGGGGAAACCAGAAGCATCCCCGGGGCTCTGGCTGCTGCGTTTTCCCACATTCCTGGTACTCCTGGCCCTCAAACAGTGTCTTCTTGCTCTTTAGGGATCAGATGCGATGCTTTTGCTGGGTTAAACCTCTCCATGCCTCCCCTTTACCTAATCCCCAGCTACGGCCGTGAATGTCCATTTCTGTTTGCTGAGCTGAGGTCCTTCCTCATCAGCACAGAGGGGACCTCATTCTATGCTGTACTCCTCTCCTGCCTGTTCTCTGGCCAGAGCAAAACCAGAATACCCCAAGTCCCTGAGGGCAGAATTTCTCAGTGGTTAGAGCCAAAGTCTCGGTGGGAAGCCCATCTCAGTTCCAGGCTCTACCACTTCCATGCTGTGCGTCCATGGGCACATTTCTTGGCTCTCTGTGTTCTAGTTTTATTTTCTGTTGAATGATATTCGGTCATTTCTACTCGATTAGACTTGGGGGGCACACCTGCAGTAATGAGGGTACTACATCTAGGAAGGACTTTCAAGGACTCATCATAATCCTTGAAGACTGACATCTCCTCTATTGACAGGACTTCCGGAGAGGTGAGGAGGCCTTACTGCTCTTTATAGTGTCTAAATGAGGCTGGGCTCACACTCCTCCATCTTGCCCATTGGGGAGGAACTGGGCATGCTTTTAGGACAGGCCAAAGCAACCTCCCCACCCCCACATCACCCTGTTGGCCACAGAAGTAGCTTCCCTAGTGGTGAGGTTAATCTAAATGCTTGACTTCCAGGGTGACCTGATGTCCTCTAGAGTAACACTTCTCTACTGAGCTGACTCCAGCCATGGCTTCCCATAGACTGTTCCGTGTGTGTGTGTGTGTGTGTGTGTGTGTGTTTGCACATGCATGTGTATTGGTTCCAGTGGGCATGCCCATGTACGTATGTGCTTTTGGAGACCAGAGAACAACTTTGAATGTCACCGTCAAGAACATCATCCATCTCTTTTGAGACAGGCTCTCTCATTGGTAATCAGGCTAGACTGGCTGGTGAGTGAGCCCCAGGGTTTCTTCTGTCTCTGCATCCTCAGGGCTGGGATTAGAACTGTGTACCACCACACCCTGCAGTTTTCTGTTAGTTCTGGAAACTGACCTCAGGTTCTCATGCTTGGAAGACAAGTACTTTAGGGACTGAGCCCCACTCCCTCATCAAGCTTTTAGGCAGAGATTTGAGAGCTCAGCTCAACTCAATGACTCATCACACATGGATAGGGCCTCTAGCATGGACTCAGCCTGGAGGTGGGTATCAGACACGGACAGGAGTCTGTCTCCATCCCAGAGACAGACACCTAAGGTCAAGTGCTGCATCTATTGTCTCTACCTGTGTGGGTGGAGGCAGGCACAGTGTGGGGACAGTCCCTGTTAGGACCTACAGATTCTTTCGTGAGCATTGGAAATTACCCTTGTGGGCCTTGGGATTAAAATAGTAAGTTCAAAGACAGACAAAAGTCTTTACAAAAGTTGATTTTTGTGAAAAGGGAAACTTTGGAGCCATAAAAGTGGCCACAGAAGTGACCTCTGCAGGTGCTGGGAGGAGAGGTCAGATGTGACAGAGGGAGACTGTGTGCTGGGGAAGAGGTCATAGGACCAGCCCAGGGAGAGGCTAATGGGGCCTATTCTGTGTGAGTCCATGTGTTAGATGTGAGGTCCAAACTACAAAGCATACTTGTTACTAGCTACCTTATGCATATCCTTAAAAAAATCACATAGTTTATACAAAAATATACAAATGAACCCTTGTTAGCAATATCCAAGGAGCTAGAAAAAGAGACAAACCTTCCTGTACACACCCCCTTCTTCTGCGGTTCTCAGTCCCTGTGACCTTCTCTACAACGTTCCCGTCTGCTGATGTGCAGGTGTGTGCATTTGTAAAGTAAGTATAGATTACTGTGTGGACACTGAACACAAACAGGACCACACTGGATTGTCCTACAGTTCACTTCTTTCTTTCTTTTGCTAGTCTGTCCAAATCTTGCCTGCCCTGCTTAAGTGTGGCACAGGGTGGGGGTGAGGGGGGACTGGACATGTACCCTCCTCCTTAATCATCTCATTGATGAATATGTCTGTGATTTCTTGCTCATAGGAGCTACTACAGAAAACATCGACATTCATGCTTCTTGGGGTGCCTGTGTATGGTGTCATGTGGGCAGATTGTGAGAATGGAAACTGCTTTATTCGTGTGTGTGCCACAGCCTATGTCTAGCGGTCAAAGGACGGCTTGCAGGAGTCAGTTCTCCCCTTCAGCTGTGGTCTCAGGAATCGGACTCAGGTTGTCAAGCTTGATAGCAAGCGCACTCACCTGCTGAACCATCTTGGTTTTGGTATCCATTTCTTAACTTTAAGCTCTTTTAAAAAAGATTATTTACTTATTGTATATGTGAGTGTTTCTGAGTGTATGTATGTACACCACATGCATCCCTGGTGCCTGTGGAGGCCAGAAGAGAGTGTGGGATCTCCTAGCTCTAGCATTACAGGCAGTTGTAAGCTACCCTAAGTGGGTGCTGGGAATCCAACTTGGGTCCTCTCTAAGAACGGTAAGTGTTAACTGTTGAGCCATCTCCAGGCTCCATATTAATGAATCCTGTCAGCTCCCCACTTGCCTCCCAGCCCAAAGGCTCTCCTTCTGTCCACTCATCACAGCTAGCTCATCTCTCCCCAGAGATACCTTTTTGGTGGGTTCCAGCCTTTCTTCTACTTGTCCTTGCTGGGATCCCCTTGGCCAATACTGTTTTCCCGAGTCCCTGAGACTTTTTTTTTTTTTTTTTTTTTTTTTTTTTGCTTTTTTGAGACAGGGTTTCTCTCTGTAGCACTGGCTGACTGGCTGATCTGGAACTTGTACTGTAGGCCAGGCTGGCGTCGAACTCAGGGATCCATCTGCCTCTGTCTCTTGAGTGCTGGGATGCAGAATAAAGGCATGCGCCACCACCTCCTGGCTCCTGAAACCTATCTTAGCACATGTAGCACATAATCTCAGGAGTGATGACTTTTATTTCAGAATGTCTCCTCCCGACACCCCCCCCCCCCCAATGAGAGGCATAGCTGCAGGGCTCAGAACAGCCACTGAAGCGCTATTGCTTAGCTCTGTTGTTTATTCACTTACAGGTCTAGTGTTGGGTTCTGGTCTTGTTGCTGTGGAAGCCTGGTCTTCAAAGAGTGTTCTCTCATTGGATGGGGCAAGACATGCACACAGCTTGTTTGATTAGATACATTTATATTGGGAGCCAGTTGGATGCTGTTGTGAGGGGGTGGCATTTCAGCAGGTGGGAGCCGGGAGGTGCTCTGAGGGCAGAACAATCTAGCAGAGAAATACTAAGATTTACCAGCTCATGGGGAATGATTACTGGGGCTGTCCGGCTTGGTTGTCACAACATAAACAAATCCAGGGACTTCTCCAGCCCTGATAGCAAAAACAAAACAAAACTCAGTAAGTGGTTTTCAAGCATGAAGGAGGAGGGGTGGAGACAGGAAAAAATCTTTCAGGTTCCCTCTCCTCTGCCCTTGCTGAGGGAGTGTGAGAACCGGCGTGGTTGCTCCCATTCTTTCATTCTCTGTGGGAGGCATCTCTGAGAGATTTGCTAGCGATTAGTATTTCACCTCCCCAGTCGGCAAGGAAAGCCAAGACAGCTTGTGACCTATGACCTCTTATAAAAAAACAAAAAACAACCCCCCCCCCAAACAAACAAACCTCGGAAACCAAACACTGTGCATTTGGGAGTTCAGATAGCAAGCTGGTCATGAATCAAAAAATAATACGGTACAGGCCGGCAGGACCCAACCAAGGAAGGTTCTGATTTATTAACTTGTCTCCAGAGTAAGATAAAGTGGGTGAATCAATAGACACTGGGCCTCCTCCCCTCTGCCTGTGGCCAAGGAGGAAACAAGGAGTGGAGAAATGAGCAGGGAGCGGAGAGAGGGCCTGACACTCAGGGGTAACACTGAAAGGTACAGGGGCGGGGCATTTTGTGGGAGGTGAGGTGAGTAGGGTGAGATAGTTCTGGACAGGGAGGGAGGGCTGGAAGGATCTGTGAGAAGATTCCTGGACTTCGTCCTGTGGTTAGTGAGGGAGGGGAGGGTTGCACCATGTACTTTAGAACAATCACATCAATGCAAGGGGTGGATCGGATAGAGTCAGGATGGGCGAGAGGTAGCTGTGTTTCTTATCCAAGTGAAATTGTGAAATGTTGAACTGAAATTGCACCTGGGATGGGGATAGTAATATCTAGCAGTTATTGGGCCTTTACTGTGTACTAAGAACTATTCTAGAGACGCTGGGTGTATGAACTCACTTGGTGAGGTAGAAGCCATCATTATCCCTCATTTACAGATGAGGACAATGAGTTACAAGACTGTATATCTAGCAAAGGGGGATTTGTCCTCAGGCCATTTACAGGGTTGTAGTATCTAGGGAAAACAACAATTTGGGGGTGTAGATTTGGAGACATGGGAAGACATAGTTGGGGCTGTTGATTTGAGGCCATGGGACTCCAAGGACGTTGCCTATAACAATCTAAGGAGAGGTAGCTATGGGAATCCTAGGGCAATATCCATAGCACTTCTTTGAAGAATGACACTTGCATCATTGGGTCTGGGGATCAGGAAAGACAGCTGGTCCAAGGGTGGCAGGGTAGGAATCACAGAAAAGGCTGAACTCACTTAGGGATGCATCTAATATCCCCCAGTGTAGATATCACGGAGTGCCCAACATGTAGGGGTGAACAATTCAGGCACTGTTTACGAAGAGGCCCAAGGTCAAGAAACCAGAGAGGCAGAAAGAAGACAAGGGTGGTCAGGATTGTCACAGGGAGGGTACAAGCATCCAGCCACATCCACATGAAAACCAAGATGAGGTTTGGGAGATGGCTTAAGCGTGAGGACCCGAGTTCAGATTCCCAGTACCCACGTGAAGGCTGGACTTTATGGCCCATGCTTATAATCCTAGTACTGGGAGGCAAAGATAAGAGGATCCTGTGGGCCCATTGTCCCATCTGCCTAGCCAATCAGCAAGCTCCAGGTTCAGTGAGAGACCCTATCTCAAAAAATAGGTGGGAACTGACAGAAAAAGACGCTCAACATTGACCTCTGGCTTCTACATGTGAACACATGAGTGCGTTCATGTACACATGCATGTCACCCCCCCCACACACACACAGCCTGAGTAGTATCCGCACTAATGAAGATGGGGTTTAGTCTAAGATTTCGTGGGCAACCTTGCTGAAGGAAAGTTTCAGTGGAGCACTGGGCTCGAAAAGGAAGTGAAAGAATCCACCCAAACAAGCATGGCAGTCTCTTCAGGAAGAAGATAAGTGGCAGAGACTGCAAGACTAAGGCAGGGGCACACACACAAAATGATATTTATTGATAATAAATGAGCACATTTTATATGACTTCTTGAGAGGCTTCCAACACAGTTGGACATGGTACCTCACTCATTGCAGCTAATCAACAATTCCTTTAAGAGGGGCCTTCTCACCCCATCCCTCATTCCCTGCCATTAACTCCATCTTGAGAAAAGCAAGCTCATATTGTGTAGAAAAAGTGTTGATAGGCTGAGGGGAATTCAGAGATTTTTCTACTTTGGGGAATGTGTGGTAATAGTAATTAAGTAGCTAAGCAGCTAGATGCTTAATTGATTCTTATCTTCAGCCTACTTGTGGGACACAAGGTACCCTGAGGATGTACAGGGAGTAGAGTAGCCACACACCAAGCCGTTTTTCCTTCTGGAACTTTCCCAGTGTTTCAGTGGGGTGGAACTGGATCCTGCCATGTTTACATGGCTCCAGCTTTGGCAGTTTGGAAGCCACAGAGGACATGTGCAATAAATTCTCTCTACTGCCTCGAAAAACAAAGGAAAAAACAACTGGGCAAGCCTCCATTTCTAATGGGGATGGTGAAGCAGATCCTGAGACCATGGGCTGGCTGTCAGGTTGACAAATGAGTCTTCTCTTTTGAAAGACACTCAGGAAGTTGAATTCAGAGGCTCCACAAGAGCTGTCACAACCAGAGGTAGGCACCTCCCACCCAGCAGCTGGGCCTTTTTAATTTGGAGATGGAGGAGGATAATGCTTCTTGTGAACCTCAAGGGGCTTCCCTCCATATGTTGGAAACATAGCTAAACACCAAAGCAAAGAGGAAGGGTGAGAGGCTTCTGATGGGGAAACCTGACTATCAGTCACACCAGGATTAGCAACGGCCTGAAGCTGTTGTGATGGAGTCTGCCTGTGATGCCAGCGCTGGACATGGTTTGAGAACTTGGTAGTTTCACACGGGTTTACTCATTCACCAGGGTTCTGTAGCTGTTTCCAGGATATAACCCCATTGCCTGTCTAGAGAGCAGAGCTAACCAAGGGAGCATTTTTTCAGGCAGGGACATACCTTGGTTTAATTGGGTTAAAGGCAAACACACATTTAGAAAAGCAATTTTTGCTTTGGTATTTAGCCCAAGAGCATGTTTTGGTTTTTTCGTTATTACAATATAGATAAATAAATACTAAAGCATGTGTGTAATTATGCATGGGTGGGAAGATTTTTACTACATGAGAAGACTTTCCCAGTCAGAGCACTGGTTCCTCCCGGTCACAAGGGCCCCTGCTCTGGAATCAATTGTCTTAGCGTGAGTCATACCAACTTGGGCTTTCTGGTCCACTGTCTTGTGACCTCTGGCCTACTTCAAGGTTCCCTTGCACTTTGGGTTAAGGTAACAGCATCTCAGCTTGAGAGTACCATGGCTGCCATATTTCGCTGATGCACCACAGATGAGGCACTATCAAGAAAGAGGATCACTTCCCGTTGTCATGGAGACGTCCAATTAACCCCCCCCAAACAAAACCCCCCCCATTTCGGAAGTGACAAAACGAGAACAACTCATTTTGAAAAGAGAGGAAAGACTCGCGCCATCTATGAGATTCAACATTTGAGCATCAGGGACCCTTTCGGTAGAAAGAAAATGTATAGCTGAGAGTCCCTTACCACGTTATACTTGGCTTGGGCAGGATTTTTCTCATTGTTGAAACCAACACCCACCTGTAGCCTCTGGGAGAGCAGAAACTGGGTCTGTATTGTTTGGCATGTCATCCCTCCCCCTGCTGCTCTCCCCCACCCCACCCAGTAGCTGCTCAACAAATATTTGCTGAACAAATAAACAAAACAAAGCCACATTATAGAAGACATGAAAAGCTGGAGAAAAATGAATCATTCATAATTGCCCCACTGTGGGTATTTTGGCTTATTTCCTTCAAGTCTTATCCCGTGAATATGCTCTTTTCTATACATGTAAACATAATGTATTATTAGATTTAGCTCTGGGATGTGTTTTTGTATCTCTCTATTAATATGAATGAAATGATGAAGCGGAAATGCACTGAAGACTGTAAAATGTTTAACAAATATCTCGTTATTAGTTATAATAAGCAGAGAAATACGGAAATGAATGAGGCTGACTTGCCATCAATATTCTGCAGCACAAACAGCCAAAGCTGCCCTTGGACGCTGCAAATAGGCTTCTCTGCATCCTGTTCACCATGGGGAGCCCCTCTGTCTCATCTTGGCAAGAGAAACACCAACTTAAGTGTCTTAAGAATCATCTGCTCCAACTTCCCACCTAGCCTAGAGTTTTTTTCCATGTCACGGATGGAGGGTGACCAGGGGAAGAACAGCCATGTCCCTCAGTCTACTGAACAGCGGCAGCTTCCACGAGCGCTTTCCTCTCCAACCTTCACTAGAGGAGAAAGAAGCTATGGTTCAAGTGCCAAGAAGCGCGGTACATTTGCTCTGTACTCAGAGCAAGGTAGACCCAAGAGGGCTGTCGCCACCGTGGTAGGTACATCCAGCAAACCACGAAATGAGGCTGGCTTTAGACAACAAGTCACAATTATCCTCTTCAGCATCCAAGATTTCACCAGCATATCTACCCATGCTTGGTTCTTTGAAGCCTTGTGGGCTTGCTCCCCCTGAACAAAGGAATGCTGAGAACTCTCCCGCCCTCACTCCAGCCTCTTCACTGGCTCTCTCCATCTCGGCCTCTGTAGAACTGACCTAACCCTGGCACAGTTTCTGACAGCTCATGGCTATATCCTAAGGGCAATTCTAGCCCTCCTAGAAAGGATCACCCTGAAAGAAGCAAAGTGCTGTCAAAAGAATGAACCCTTCAACTTATATACACCAGAGGATAGATGGGGACCAGTCTCCCAGGCTCTTTGTGAGAGGAACCCCACTTCTATCAGCACTGGGAGCATGCCCTGATGGGTTTCACATGGACTACACCCAGTTTGGACTTCTACAGTTTTTCACTTCTCTGATTCTGCACACAAGTTCTTTCCATTGTCCCCTAACTCCCAATGGTCTTTGTATAAATCCAAGCTGAGGGCCATTCACCCTGGACTCCTGGCTCTACTGCAGTAGAACACTGCTGGTGGAAATGTGGTCTCCACTCTAGCTGGCTTTGCTTACTTCTGGCAGTGTCCAGGAGCCCACTGAGGCTAAGAGCTTAGACTCCAGGCTCTTTTAGGCTGTCTGTCTGTCTGTTCGTCTGTCTGTCTGTCTGTATGCCTATACTGGGTAATTCAGAGTCTCATTCTTCTTGACTGTCACCTCCTTAGCCCAAAATTTGGCCCAGCTGTCCATCTTGAGTCATTCTGTGCCCTCAAGGATACATTCTGTTCACACCACTTACCTCCATCTCTGGGGTCTGTAGAGTCCAGGATAACCTCCCAGAATCCATGTCCTTACCCCCAAACTACCACCTCTGCCACACGCACTGCAGTGAAGGCTGACCTCTGCCTTAACCAACTGACCAGGCATGTGCCCAGAATGGAGTATGCATGAGATGGGCATCAATAATACTTCCTTAGAGACTTAAAAAATATAGCTAGCTTAAAGCTGGGTGTGGGGGTGCACTCCTTTAATCCCAGTACTCGGGAGGCAGAAGCAGGCGAATCTCTGTTGAGTTTGAGGCCAGCCTGATCTACAAAGTGAGTTCCAGGACAGCTAGGGCTGTTACACAGAGAAACCCCATCTCGAAAATCCAAATATATATGTAATTAGTATATATATATATGTATATATATTATTGATGGATCTAAAACAAGTTTTTAATTCAGAATATCACTTTATGATGTGTCTAAAGAGCTGTAACCAGTACCAGGTGAAAGACGACAGAGTCAAACTCTAATAGCATGATGGGCTAACTTGATCTTTATGCTCTGCAACCACTCCCCCTCAGCGGGAGCCTTCCACCACACATGACTCTTCCTCACCCAGTTAACTGTCTTGGTTGGCTTGGATGGGGACTCTCTTTTAGTTCAGGCAAAGCAGACAGCAAATATCCAGGAAGTTGGAGAAAGAAACCGCGTTTGTCTCTGGCTGCTCTGCTTTGAGAGAGCCTCCCTACTGAGCGTCTGAGAAGATCTCCCTTCTGAGATGTAAAACCCACTGTAGACATGAATGGTGCCAGCCCTCTTCCTGCTTTTCTGCAGACCCTGCTGGCTGGATGGGACTCTGCCCAAGGCTTCATCAAAGGGTGGGTGGGAAACTCCCGGAAGAGGCTTCGCTCTTCTTAAGCAGGGAGAGCTTCATCCCTTTTCTTTTGTAGGCTGCTTTGAATTTCATTAATACAAATGCTAAGACTATCAAATCTGGTTTAGCAGTTTGTTTTAACATTCACTGGCAATAAGTAACTAAATAACAAAAGGAGTGGTAGAATGTTCTGGGAAACAAAGAATACTCAACCATTTGGTGAAACAAAAAAGAAAGTTACGTTTTGTTTCTTGCACAGTTGATTTTAGGAGTCAATAGAAGGTTCTGGAGAACTGGTGAAAGCATTTACTTAGTATTTTCTCACTTCTCCTCCTCATGCTTCTGAGGTAGCTGGACTAACCTGAGGACCCATGATCTGGGGAGCATGGGGAACTTACCCTCTGCTCTTGTGTGGCCACGAAGGTCTGGAACCCCGGAGCCACCCCAAAGCCCAGCTCTTGGATGAAAGGTGGCTCAGACTGACTGTGGATCTGAACCTTCACTCCTGCTTCAAACGTTGTCTCCTCTGAAAGAACAAATGTGGACAGAGCCGCGGGTCAGGGACAGCAGGTGCTCATGGGGTTCTGGGGCTGAGAAGCTCTCAGGGACGCTAAAGATATCGAGCAGTCGAAATAATGACTCCACATCTGCAGGACTGAACCATGAGCCTGTGACTTTCCATACAGATGGGGCAGTGAAGGACCTTGAGATAGAGGGTAACCTGTGTTGTGCGGATGGGTTTAGTGCAGTCAATAGGGGGTCCTTGTGACAGGGAGCAGGGACCAGAGTTAGAGAAAGAGAGCAAAGAGGTCAAGCTTCTGACTTTGAAGAGGGAGAAGGAGTCACCAGCTAAGAGATGGATGCAGTTTCTAGAAGCTGGAAAGAGTCGGAGCATGGATTTCCCCGCAGAGCCTCCAAAAGAAACTCAGCAGAGCCTTGCAGACAGCCTTGGTTTTAAACGCTTTGAAAGACCAATTAAGAATTGTGATTTTAGAAAGTGTGTGTGTGTGTGTGTGTGTGTGTGTGTGTGTGTGTGTGTGTGTTATATGTGTGTGAGTACTATATGTGCGTGAGTAGCTCACCTGTGTGGGAGACTGTGGAGGTCAGAGGCTGAAATCAGGATGTCTTCATCAGTTGCTCTCCCTATCATCATCATCACCATCATCATCATCCTCCTTTTCCATTATTATTTTGAGACAGTATCTCTCCCTGAGCCTGATGCTCAGTATTTCTTTAAGGCAGGAGAGTCCCTGAGAGCCATCTGTCTCTAAGCCACTCTAACCCACAAGTGCTGGGGTTATACATACCACAGGTGCATACCACCATACCCAGCTCTTTCACATGGGTTCTGGGTAATTGAACTCATGTCTTCATAGTGGCCTAAGTAGTTTACCTACTGAGTCATCTTCCTAGTCCAAGACCTTAGAACTTTTTATTTTTATCTGTCTGTCTGTCTGCTTGCCTGTCTGTCTGTCTATCATTTTGAGAGGAGTCTCACTATGTAACTTTGGCTGTACTGTAACTTATTATGCAGATCAGACTGATCTCAAACTCACAGAGATTCACGTGCCTCTGCACCCCAAGGGCCTGGGATTAAAGGCGTGTGCCACAATGCCTGTCTGGAATTTCTTAAAAGAATCTATTTTTATTAAGTTGTTTGTGGTATGTGCCCATGAGTGCAGGTGCTTACAGAAGCCAGAGAAGCTGGAGTTGAAGAGATTGGGAACTGTGGGCTATGGCTGCTGGCGCTCTTTCTCTGGAAGAGCAGTGTGTGCTTTTAACCAATGAGCCAACTCTCCAGCCTGTGTGACCTTAGAATTAGAAAAAAAAATGTGTTGTTTTCTGTTACAGCCAGAATGTGAATCTAATTCAAGTCAATTAGGCTACCTCCCTGTCTCAGCCACCATATTTGTAAAATGTGATTAGGAGATGAGTAACGTTCCTTCCCAAGCTGCCGTCCCGCCTCCTGGAGACAGCCTCTGAAACTCTTATATTTTATTTACTAAATTCTTTCCTGGGCCATGAGCTGAAGATAAGAACGTCAGGAAGAGAAAAACAGTGTATAGAATTAGAAACAAAAACACAGGGCTTGCTTGAACGCCTGCCTCCTCTGAGCTTCAAGAGATAGGCAGCCAGAGCAAGGCCACCCTGACAGCCTGGATGGAAGAAATGGCCCTTGGCAGTCAAAAGGGACTGGAGAGGCAGAGCCTGGCTTCTCAGTAAGCTGTGCTCACTGTTGGGGGAGCTCAGCATGCACCAGGGGGATGGCATCAGCTTACAGATGAGGTTCCAAAGTACAAAACTGTATAGCTCTCCCTTTGCCTGTGAGGAAGGAGCCTAGCTCCGCAGCCCTGCTCTCCCACTCCACTTCCAGCCTTGCTCTGGGAATAGCCCATGTGGTCACGCCTTCCAAGGATGCCAGGATTGTCCGTTGCTGGTTCCTGCAGCACACAGACACACAAATCTTTTGCCTCAAGTGTCCTTCTGCGTTGTCCACCTGATGCTTACCGTATTTGCCTTGAAGAACTCAGTCCCTCAGCCCCACCCAGAACAACTCCTTCTCTTGTGCACTTGCAGCTCTTGTACCCACATGCCAGAGCTCTGCCACACTCTGTGACTGTTCCCTAACTGCCCGTCTCCTTCCTCGGGCTGCAGCATCTTTAAGTGCAGAGCTGAGCTTTGTCTGTGGGTCTCAGACCTCTTCACCAGGACATCCAGACACCTACTGAATGAACGAGTGGGTGCTCTGGAATTGAAGCGTAGCCGCTTACTAACAGGCAAGGCCAGTCTGGATTCCAAACGAAATGTTTGAAAAGGAATGGGGAGAAGGTGGTACATGCAAAAAATGAGAGGCACTGGAGTAGAAGGTGAGTATTAGGGAGGGAGGGAGGATGTATCAGGGCTGGGTCCATGGCTTAGGGAAGGTCTGGGGGGCGCACCAAAGCTGCCAGAGAAGAAGAGGGATGGGGTGTCTCTTCACAGGGATATTAAGACTACAGAAAGTGTGCCAGTTACCGACTGAGGCAGGCTTGGCCTGGTCTGTGGTTTGGAGCTGGATAAGACTTCAGGGTCAAGGGTGTATGGGCAGTAGGGTCCAGCAGGCGGAGAGAACTGGAGAAAAGATAGGAAGTACTTTCATAATTTAGACACGGCATCCAGTGGCTGATACGGAGCTTCATGAAAAGAGGCCCTTTGCCAGGGTATGGCT
Source organism: Ondatra zibethicus (assembly GCA_004026605.1). Classification (NCBI taxonomy): domain Eukaryota; kingdom Metazoa; phylum Chordata; class Mammalia; order Rodentia; family Cricetidae; genus Ondatra; species Ondatra zibethicus. Next base: position 17,338 of record PVIU01006576.1, read on the forward strand.
TCAGACAGGGCTTCATACACTGGGACAGAATCATAGGCAAGCTATATATACACCCCTTTAGTGGTCAACTGTTCTGTGGTTTCTTCACCCAGATCGCCCTACCCGTGATTGTTTGAAAGAGAATGGGCTCCCCAGGCTCATATGTTTCCATACTGGTCTCCAGCTAGTTAAATTGCTTGGGAAGGATTATGAGGTGTGGCCTTATTGGACAGAGCGTGTTACTGGGTGTGGATGTGAGGTTCCAAACATCCATGCCCATTCCCAGTTAACTCTCTGCCTCCTGCTTGTGGATCTGGATGAAAGCTCCCAGCTACCATGCCTGCTTCCTGCTGCCATGCTTCCTGCCATGATGATCAAGGACTTACCCTCTGAAACTGTAAGCCCTAATAAACTCTCCTATAAGTTGGTCATGGTGTTTCTTCACAGTAATATAAAGTAACTAAGACACTATCCAAACACCCACGTATACAGGTTCCTATTCACCTATGGTTCTGTATCACCATCTTCTATAGACGGTGGATAATGTGCTTACTACTGATGGTGAGAGACTTATTATCCCTCCCAGTCCTTGGCCTCACCCATGGCTGGTAGATTCTTAAGGAAGGGTTTTAGGTCAGGGAGGAACACTGAGTGAAAGTAGGGTGCCCAGTGGTTCAGTTCCAGCAGCTATGTTCTCTAAATTCTGCCCAAGAAAGGGAATGAGTAGCCCAAGCACAGGCTAAAGCAGCTGAGAATCGTGGGAATGCTGAAGTTACGAGGATGCTCGGGAGTGCTTTCAGGGAGCCCTGGGAAGGAACAGGTAAGCTGCCCGCACTTGTTTCCAGCTAGTGGAAGCTGCTTTACAACTGGGCTTAGGAAGCCTTCTAGCCAGTAAAGACGGGCTCAGCACGGCTTATGGCCTCCAGGAAAAAAGGAAGCTTTTCTGTGGGGAATGCCATGAGTAATGGGCAAAACAATCAGCCCAGTGAACCGGGCCAGTGAGGACTACCCGGGAATAATCAGACTGGGCTGGGGGTTTGCAAGAGGCCTTGGTTTATTCTAGAAGCAATAGTAGCTGTAGGAGTAAGGAAACCTAAAGCAAGCTCATTTTATTTTACGTTAACAGCAATTGAATGGATGAGAGGAGCAGAAGATGGATGTCTCTCTCTCTCTCTCTCTCTCTCTCTCTCTCTCTCTGTGTGTGTGTGTGTTCATTGCATTCATGCTGTATGTACATGTTTGTATGGATGTGTGCATGGATGTGTGCAGGTATATCTGTACTATGGTCATTGGTATCGTTCTTAATTGCTCTCCAACTTATTTTTTTAAAAAGCTTTATTCTTAACCTTGTCTCTCTCCTGTGTGTGTCTCTCTGTGTGTGTCTGTGTCTGTGCATGGGTATGTGCACATGGATCCTAGAGGCACTGGATTCCCCCTGGAACTGTGGTGAGCTGTTCAACATGGGTGCTAGGAACCAGATTCAAATATAGGCCCTCTGTAAGAACAGTGCACACTCTTAATGAGTCATCTCTCTAGACCCTCCAACTTAATTTTTAAAGACAGAATCTCCCTTGGAACTGGAGGTCACTGACTTGACAAAACCCTTTATGGTTCCACCTGTCTCCGCTCTGTCAGCTCCGGCCTTACTGATGTGTTCTCTTCTGCCCGGCTTCTGTGTGGGAGCTGGAGATCCAAACTCAGGTTGGCAAGGTCGCCTCACAGGCCCTTTACTGAGCTGTCTCCCCCACTCCCAGTTTCTGCTCATCTGGACTAGCGCCATGCAAGTGGAATTTCTGCACGGAAGGAGCCACGCTCTGTAACCCTGAAGTGTGTGGCTCCAGTGATTGAGAAACTGGGCCTTTTATTTTAACTAATGGGAACAAATTGGCAGCGCCATTATGTAGCTAGTGACTTACTGGAGAGCACGGTGGTGGAGCACCCAGCCACAAGCCTTCTCAGGGTTGCAGGAATGATGGTGGCTCCACAGTCACTATCCTGCCTTCTTGAGTAGCTTTCCCTGGGTGTCCCTTGACCACAGAGGTTCTGGGCTACTCCGGTGTCGATCTGAACAGCAAACGCGGGTGGATTTATGGGCAGACCAAGCTGTAGTTCTCGGTTATCCAGCTCCACCTTCCCCAAGTCTCATTTCCATGTCTCTAGAGAGAGCTTGCTTCTATTCCTCCCTAGAGCTGCCCTTTACTTTTCTCTGGATTGTTCCCGCTCCAGCCCCAGCTCCACTGGCTCCCCATCTCCATATTTCCTGAATACGGCAGGCACTTTACTGAGAGCTGAGGAACCAAATACAGTTTATTAGAACTAAACATAACCTCAGACCCCCTAACTTTGAGGTTCTAGAATACTTGTTGAAATCACCCAGAGAGCTCACAATCTATCATATTCTCTCTTCCCCTCCCCACCTCCCCTTCTCTTTGATACATAGGAACTAGCACTAGAAATTCTGACTCAGGCATTATGGGAAGAACCAGGAACCTTCATTTCCAGAAATTCTTTAAAGGTCATCTGAGCCACATTTGGAGAAACGGTGATATAGTCCAGAGAAAGAATGACTTGCCCAAGGTCACACAGCAAGGCAAGGGCATAGCCAGGGCTTAAAGTCAAGTCTCTTGATTTTTTTTTTTTTTTTGGTCTTTTCCAAGACAGGGTTTCTCTACATAGCCCGAAAGACTGATTTTTAATCTAGCATTCTTCGTCTGGTTCATTCAGTGTGAGCAGGTGCCCTGCAGTTCTGAGGGTCTGAATGCGGAGCGATGAACAGCATATATACTTCATGGTCAGTTCCCCAGTTCCGCCAGCATACGGCTGACACAGAGCAGAGCTTCATAAATACTGAATGAACAAATGAATGAGGGCCTAAACCCCCACACACCGCTGTTCCCTACCCTGGGACCCACAGGTCTCACCTGCTGAGATGGCAGGGGGACAACCTGCACAACAGCCACAATGAAAACAGTATCTGGGACCACCCGCATGGAACAAAATGCCAATGTGGGCTCCTTGTTGAAAAACAGTGTAGAAAATGATAGAGTACCTGCCGACATTTACTTACGAGAATAAATTCCAAATGAAAAAAAATTCAAGAATTCACAGGTGGTACTGAGAGCATCACATTGGGCTGGTGGCCCCTGTGAGCAGGGATCCAGTGTGGCTGTCCTGATAGCCCCCCCCCCCCCCGCTGCTGTTGCTCACATCACTGTCACCACCAAATGCTACAACACCGCCTCCTCCAAAGGCGCAGGCCCCAGTGCTGTGAAGGATTTGTTTACACATTCTTGAACACCAGGATTCAAAGCCTGAGCGGTGCAGAGAGTGAGAGAGCAGAGAGCAAGGGAAAGCTCCCCCTCCCCCCCCCACAGCGTTAGAAGCCCATGCTAATTGGGATGGAGCCGAACCCCAGATAGCTTAACATGAATGATAGCGCCGAATCACGAGGAGCGTCGCTCAGCAGAGTTCAGCCTGCAGAAGCCGGGCTCTGCCAGCCTTCTCTGGGAGCGTGACCTGGCACGCACAAGGTGAGCTTTACCTGGGGAGGTGTTTTCTGTGCGAGCAGAATGGATTTGGGAGCTCTGCGGGAGAAGGCAGGAGTGATGGGAAGAATGCATAATGGGGCAGGGAAAGTACACGGCAATAAAAGAAGCTTAAATCTTTAATCTTTGCAAATTACAGGAAACACGCGGAGGAAATAGGCACTGGAGAGAAGGAGGAAGGAAAGTGGCTCTGAAGGCAGAGGGAATTTTCTAGGCTCAAGCGAGGGATGTGTTGCTACAAAGCGATCTTGTTTTGGACAAAACTAACTTTATTACAGTGACTATGTGGGGGGGGGCGCAGCTTGAGACAGGGGGAATGGCGCTCTAGAGGGGATGTCTCCCAGGGCAGAAAGGACCGTGCGGGACAGCTGCTGCTCACTCACCCCTGTGCCACGCCTCCCCACTGCTCTCTGCTCCCTGGAGGTTATGGGGGGGGCTTTGGTAATTTACTGGTGGGGTCTCTCTTGCCCTCTGGCATCTGGTTGAGGAGGGAGTCAGAGAATGAAGGATCAGTAGACCACTAGTGGGAGAGGAATCTCAGGTTGAGGTGTTTGTCCCTGTGCTGGCTAGTCTTTAGGGCAACTTGACACAAGCAAAAGACATCTGGGAAGAAGAAATCTTTTTTTTCCCCCTTTGTTCGAGACAGGGTTTCTCTGTGGCTTTGGAGCCTGTCCTGGAACTAGCTCTTGTAGACCAGGCTGGCCTTGAACTCACAGAGATCCACCTGCCTCTGCCTCCGGAGTGTTGGGATTAAAAGCATGTACCACCACCGCCCGGAGAAAGGAATCTTAGGTGAGAAAAAGCTTCAGTAGGCAAGTGGGGCATTTTCTTGATTGATGATTGATGTGGAAGGGCCCACCTCCCTATTCCTGGTCTGGGAGGCCTGAGTGCCATAAGAAAGTAGGTCAAGAAAGCCATGAGGAACAAGCCAATAAGCAGCACCCCTCATTGGCCTCGGCATCAGTTCCTACCTTCACGTTCCTGCCCTGACATCTCTCAGTGATGGACTGTGACGTGGAACTAAACTAAAATAAACCCTTTCCTTTCCAAGCTGCTTTAGGTCACGGTATTTCATCATAGCAACAGAAACCCTGAGACAGCTCCTATTTGCCAGGTCATTGTGGTCAGTTGTTTGTCACAGCTCAGACCAGGGTGTGGGGTGGGGGCGGAGGTCCTGGGAGTTTGGGAGTGTTCTCACTCTGCCCATAGTTTGCTTCTCTGTTCCTGAGATAAAACTCTCTGACCAAAACCAACTAAGGGAGGACAGGTCTTATTTGGCTTACAGTGACACTCATCCTGGAGGGAAGCCATGAAGGGAACTCAAGGCAGGAGTTTGACACAAAACCATAGTGGGCTGATCCGCTTACATCAATCATTAATCAAGAAAATGCCCCAAAGACATGCTCTCAGACAAATCTAGTGTAAGCAATTACTCAAATGAGGTTTCTTCTTCCCACTTTAGTTTGTGTCAAATTGGCCAATGTTCTCTCTGACTTCTGAGAGCAGCTCTCTCCCCTCTTCCCTAGTGAACAATGCCTCCCCCCTCCTTGTTCTCAGTCCCAGACCTTGAGCGAGCCCTGTTGCTTTTCTATGTTTTGCCTGCTCTTTTGTAAACAGCCCTGGATCAATCTCTCCTCTTATTATCCAGTTTGAGGGTACCACTGAGTTCTGCCCCCAAGGAATCTTTCATTTAACTGAGAGACAGTAGAGTTCCCATTGGATCACTGTTCCCAGAAGAGCTGCCATTTTGTTTGGGTGTCCTTAAGGGTAGAGATCTCAGCCTCTGCGGGAGCAGGTCAGGTTCCACAGCTTATCTCTGAGTTGTATGAACTCTACCGGTCTGTAGATTGTATCACCAGGCCTAGGTCCACTCCCCCCACCTTCATCTACACCCCACTTCAAGATTTACCCCTAAGATGGTATACCCCTTTCCCAAATGAGTGAGCCAGGTGTTTTGAGCATGCTGAAACACATGGCTCTCCTACCTGGAGGGAGAGAAGGACAGAGCACCTGGGATGGTTGGTGAACTGCTTGGAGGTCCGGGGCTAGGCAGGGTGAAGTCAAATCCATCTCTCAGGCCTCTCACAGGTTATTCACTTTCTGGGGGTCTCACTCCCCACACCCTGCCCCCATCTGTAAATGACTATGAAGGTCATGAGTTTTCTCCAGAGGTGGGTTGTGAGGCTTAAAAGGCAGAGTCAAGGCTAGGGAGAACTCAGCCATTTGCTGTGCCACTAACATCACACCGTCAGCATCGAGTCAGGGTTTCTGGCTCATGTTCTATCATGTGCTGTCTTGCAGTCCTCTTTGCTTGGGCTAGCTAGTCCTTCCTCAGCTGCACTTGGTTAGCCTCTGTCTGTCGTCTTTACTGTCACTCCCTCCTCCGAGCTGTCCTTCCACCACTCAGTGCCCAATATCTAGGACTTTTCATCTTGATCCTTAGTTGTCTTGTTAGTTATCTGACCATTAAGATTGAGTGATGACCCTTTGTGGACCCCAATACCACCTGGGGGCATTTTTGTTTGCTAAAGAGCAGGGGTCTAGCGGCAAAGTAGGCAGAGTCTCTGTCTTTCTGGAGCTATGTTCTGGGGAGGGGTAGCAGCAAACAGGGACACTCCTGATGTCATGCTTGTGTGTTTGGTATGTGCTAGGAGGAGCAGTGCGGGAGGGGCAAGGTATGACTTTCTTTTTTGTTTCTTGGATGGGATTTTGGGGAGGCCTTAGGCTCTGGCATTTGTATTATAAACCCAAATAAAAGGAGTGGAGAAGTGTGAGATGACCTAGGGAAGGCCTTTCAGGTAGAACACGCAGCAAGTTTAAATGTCCAGGTCACAGGGTGCACTTAGCCTAGCTCAAGAACAGCAAGGAAGTAAGAATGGCATAGATGTGACCAGGGGTTAGCTGGTCATCTCATTTATTCCTCAAAGGTACTCTGCCACATCAGTGTCCCCACTGTATAGATGGGTAAGCAGAGGCCCAGTGAGGTAACATGACCTAGTTACACAAAGCCAATCTAGAATCAAGCTTTGGCCTCCCTGTTCTTTGCCTTCCTGTGTGTGGCTTTACTTAGACACTTGGTGCCTTTTGGTATCCTTGGCCATGTTCTGCATTGATTTGGGGGTCCATTGAGGCTTTGTAGGCCAGGATCCTGAGCCTCCTGAGTTTTCAGCCTTCTCTGGGACTCATATATCGCAGAACTGGCACAAGAACAGTAAGCATGGGAGGTTCACAGACTAACTGGGTTTTCCCAGCCATGCTGTGGCAGCTGCCCACATCTCCACTGCACTGTATTTTTTCATTTTTTATGTTATGAAGAAACCAAAACCCAGGGAAAATCACGAACAGGTCCAGAGCCTAGGATTTGTGGATGCAGAGGATTCTGGTGCAACAAGAGCTCTAGAACCTTCAACAATTCAACAAACTTTGAATTTTTCAGGTGAGAAGACTGAGGTTCATAGAGGAGGGAGTGGCCACTGTAGCCTGGTAGGTGACAACCAGGCAGCACTAGCATCTAAATGTCTTGACTCCTCATATCCCTCTGTCATTTATTAAACTGGTCACATGACTCAGGCCTCCCAATAACATGCCCATAGTCTCTCAGATAGACAGGGATGCAGGGAGAATATGTTAACTTATATTCGGCAGCTCTTCCCCTTTCATCTCTAGGTTCTGGGGAAGCTCAGTGAGAGTTGAACAGTGACCATGGTGGGGACAAGAGTCCCGGCACTGGTACTCAAGGGACCAGGTAGAAAGCGACTGTTGAACGCTCTTTGAGTTCAACCAGAAATATTGTTTTTGTCCCTGTGCCTGGGCAGGCACTTGAGAAATCAGAGGGCCCCAAGATCTGGCAAGAGAAGCTGGTGGGCTCATCAGCAGAAATGTGGTCACTGGAACCAATGAGCTAACTGATTTCCAGCCATGTGACGTAAGAACCATGTGGTTCCAGAGAGGTTGCATTCTCTCTTCGGACTCTTACACCTTTTTTGTTTGTTTGTTAAAACCATGTGGGGGCTGATCTTCTGGGTTAGTTTTAGCTTTAACTTGCTGTGAGCTAGGAACTGTGGTAGTCCATAGGCTCAAATATTTGAATCCTTAGTCACCAGAGAGTGGAACTGTTTGAGAGAATTAGAAGGATTAGGAGGCGTGGCCTGGTTGAAGGAGGTACAGACTAGCTGGAAGAAATGTCACTGTGGGTCGGCTTTGAAGTTTTAAAAGCCCACACTATGTCCAGGCTCTCTCCGACTGGGCCTGGGGACCAGGATGTAAAGCTCTCAGCTACTGCTCCAGCGCCATGTGCATCACCAGGCGCCCCACTATGATGACAATGGACTGAACCTCTGACACCATAAGCAAGCCCCCACTTAAATGTTTTCTTTTCTAAGAGCTGCCATGGTCATGGTGTCTCTTCACAGGACTAGGACAGTGACTAAGACAAGGGCAATGTGTAAATCTCTTAGCTTCACTGCATCTCATTTGGAAAAACAGATTTAAAAAACAGACACAGCTATTCAGAGCTCATATCAAATCAGATGGGGCTGACTTTTTCCAATCAGGAAACCATGACCTGCTCTCTATCTAAAACTGGAGTGTGCATGTCTTGTCCTTTCTCTTTGCTCCTCCCTTCTAGACAGACCCAGAAAGGCAGTAGCCCTGAGTAAGACAATCCAATATGAGATGGACAAGAACACGCTCCATTGCTGCCGGATGACAGTTTGAGGCTACCTGAGCTTTTGGTAGAAGAAAAAAAAAAATCAACACTAGGTCCCCTTGCAGGATGGCTTCAGTTGTCTGTCGTAGGCCTGTGTGATACATGAAACACAGTGTTCTAATGACTGGTGGCCTGGGAGGTGCTATTGAATGGCTACAAGACTTTGGGGAAAGCTGCAATCCCTGCTGAGGAGTCTTGGAACACATTAATATTTTAAAGACCCTTGGACAAAAATGTGATACTTTGTTGAACTGTTACTCAAAGAAATCTTTTAAATATATTCTCTCTTCTCTCTCTCCCCTTTCTTTCCTTTATTCCTTTCCCTTTCTTTCTGTGTGTGACTCTCTCTCTCTCTCTCTCTCTCTCTCTCTCTCTCTCTGTGTGTGTGTTCATGCACACATGTGCACATGTGTATATGTGCATGCAGGTGCCCATGGAGACCAGAAGGTGCTAGTGTTACAGGCAGTTGTGAGCAGCCTGATGTAGGTATGAAGAACCAAACTCAGGTCCTCTACAAGAGCTCTTAACTGAGAGCCACCTCTCCAGCCTTATACATTTTTCATTTTAAAGTGGAAAGGACCAAGGTAGACCCAGTCAGATGTAGATTCCAATCCTGGTTTCAATACTTCTTAGCTAGGGCACTATGGAAGAGGCATGCTTCTTGGCAGTTGTTAAATATGTCAACTGGTGAAAGGGTTAGAAATTCCTGTGTGTGTGTATCAGAGGATCGATAACACAGGGCCAGCTGGGAAAAGAGATAGGAATGTTAAATTTTGGCCAGGAACCAAGAAGTGTGGCTACACTTCTGTTTCTGCTAAACGGAATCTTTGCAAAGCAGGGATCAGTGAAGGTGCCAGGTATGGAGTTCAGCCCAGTTTCATTACAAAAAGATATACCCTAGGATTTTTTAAAAAATAACGTGCTTCCCTAGTGCATTTGAGCTCAAAGATGATAAATTGCTTGATAAGAAGGCTGATCACTGGGTTGGACGATCAGCCTGTGGGAGATGGCACCTTTGAAAAGCCACTGGGGAGGCTCATGTCTCTGAAATTATAGAGGTAGTTAGTGGATGAATGTGATTCTATTTATGAAAATGTGGACAGCAGAAGTCAGGTTTGATGAGGCTCCTGAATGGATCTTGTAGCTCACTGACCGGTAAGTGTACCAAATTCAAGATCCACCCTAAGTGAGAGAGAATTCATAGCAACAGTGTTTGACTATTTTCTCAATCAGGGAATGTAAAAACATGGAGGTTTTCATGTGTGGTGATCTAAGAGAAAGGTTTTGCTGTTAAGAAGGCATTCTCCCGCCTCTTTGTGGTGGGAAACAGTGGTCTAGGCCTGAGCTTCCTACAACTGAATGTCTGTGAGTCCCCCAGGGACCCTTGTGCAGTGACGACTCGGGGTGTGTCCTGAGATTCTGCATGCCTAACAAGCTCCTAGCTGAGCCCAGGCTTCCAGACCCACATTAGTAATTACTGTAATAATTATTGTCGTGTGTGTGTGTGTGTGTGTGTGTGTGTGTACGCCGTTGTCTACGAAGGCCAGAAGAGGGTGTTGCATCACTTGGGAGTTATAGATGGTTGTGAACAGCCCAACATGGGTGCCAGGAATGGAACTTGGTTCCTCTGAAAGAGCTGCAAGTGCTCTTAAATGAGCCATCTTTCCAGTCCCCACATCTACGTTTTAGCAAAGCACACCAGGCTAGTTACCAGATGGTTTGGCCTCTACCTAGAAGTCAGCCCAGCACACTCCAGGCTGATCTTGGCTTTCTTCTCTCTGTTCTCGAGATTTCAGCAACCCATAGCCACACAGCCTCCTCTAACTTTCATGTATTACCTTGTAAATTGGGAGACCAAGGTCATTTCTTCCCCACAGCTCCCCTGAGATTCTCTTTTCCTCCCTTCTGGGACTGACGCCCCCTCCCTTGTTCTCTACTTTTATTCTAGTGGTTATAGCACCCAATGGCGCTCATTCATGTTCCTTGACCACAATGTGAAGACTTGGCCACTCCTTAGACACTGGGTAGAAAAGGCATAAGATGAAAAGATTTTGAACTATGACAGACCCATATATGGATGCCCCAGAAAGTCTTTAGATTGTATACTCTTGAAAACCTAGCCTGGATCTTTGCTTGTATCTCTGTGATACCTAAACACACAGTGGGTGCTCAGTGAAGGTTTCCCAAAGAGGAGACATGATTACCAAGGAGAGTCTGTTCATCGGCCCCCTGGGTATTCTCTTTGGACGGCTGACTGGCTGGGACCTGTAACAAGAGCATATGTGCTTTCTGCATCACACTTAGTAAGTCTCCAGCCAGATAAAAATCAGGTTGCTTCATAGATGCCTGCCTCCAGCAGCACATCTAATTAATAGCATCATTCCTCCCAAGTCTTCAGGCACCTGTGGAGATGCCCACCCAGCACAAAGCCCTTCTCTGAGAGTAAGCGGGGCATCTCAGCTGGTGGCTGCATGTCACTGTGCTCTGGACTCTTCAATTCAGGCCAGAGCCACTGCCTCTTATTCTTGGGAAGTCCTTAGGACCTGGCACCACGATAAGAATTTTTACTGGGAGCAGAGATGCTGGCGAAACCATGGCAACCATCAGTCTCATTCTTGCCGTGTCCCATTTGTAATGGGGGGTAGGAAATATATTCTCCCTGATGGCTGCTCAGGCCTTCCAGCTATGGTAAACATTTAAGGTTATTTTTTAATTTAACTTTTATAGTTATCAACGCACTCTATGTACATAATTTTAAAAGCTAAATGGTGCTGCAAGGCACTGAATGAAAAACATCAGTTTCCTGATCCATCTCTGAACCCTCCTGGCCCCCCACCAAGTCTCCTTCCTCTGAAGCATCAACTTTAAGCTCACTGCTTGAGCCGTCTTTCCTGTGTTTCATGTTTACGTTTCACAGGCAACAACTGCTCGTCAGTTATGTCTTAGTGGTACAACTTCGACATGCTTTCTCCTTAGTTCTTACCATGGAAAGTGAATATGTGGACTTTTCCCATGGGATGCCTATGATGCTCACTTCCTTTCCGGTCACCCTCTGAATACAAGTATAGATTTTGATTCAATTAGTGTTTAGCTTTTACATAATTATGACTACATAAGTGTTGTCCACAGTTCAGTCTTGTAACATAGAAAGGCACGTGCTTGTGTGTTCTTGTGTGTATGGGTACATGTGTGTGGGTGAATGGCATGTGTGTTAAGGTCGGAGGATAACATCAGGGGTTGTTTCTTAGGTACCCTCTACCTTCTGTTTGAGACAAGACCTCTCAGTGGCCTGGAACTTCATCAAATAGGTCATGCTAGCTGGCCAGTGAGCTGCCGAGAACCAGCTGTCCTCACCTTCCATCTTGCTCTTGCTGGGGCTATAGCCACAAACCAGTGTGTCAGCTTTTTATTTGGGTTCTGAGGATTTGAACTCAGGCCCTCACGCTTTTGAAGGAAGCCCTTTACCGACTGAGCCCACTCTCCAACCCCATCGAAGGTTGTGATTTCAGTTTTTTTAATTTTCCCCTGCCTTTGGTTTCATTTGGCTTGGCATTCTGCTTACTCATTTGTCCCATTTTCTCTCTTGGAGCCCTGGCCTGGGAGCAGAACTCTGAAATGCCTTTCAGGACTGGCCAGATCTACAAAAGTGGTCCCTGGTGCCCACAGCTGCCTGCTCTACTTTGGACTCTCTGCCTCCTCCTCACACCTGCCCTTTTCTCCATCCACATCTGGAATTCTCCTTATGCCAGGTTCTCTGTTTCCAGATGCCCACAGGATCCTTCTCCTGTCTTTATTCTCTCATCTTGTAGTAACTTGCAGAAAAATCTACCAAAAGACATATTTTTCTGAATCCCAGTTCTGCACTCATAGCTCATTTGCAGTCTGGTGAGTGTAGGATTCTGTATCTGACAGGAAGGACCATGGCCTCACCTCCAGAGATGCTCTGCCTCCTGTGTGTGGTCCTGACACCTGATTCCATATCCCAGGGATCCTCTCCAGACACATCTAAGATGTTCCTTTTAAATTTCTGCCAGTCTAGATTTTGCAAATTTTTGCCTTGGCCTATGTACTCTGTCCCCACCACAGACAGGACTCAGAAGGGCTGCGTCGGTTCCTTCCCAATGGCCTCCCCTGGTCCTTCAGTTCTGCCATTCCAGAACTCCTACTACAAAGATGCTGGATTTTTTTTTCTGCATTGATTCTTTCATTTTTATGTTTTTTCCTCTCCCGTTTACATCTGTTGGTATTTTAATTTTCACTTTTGGGGTAGAATTGTTAAATTCCAGCCCTCCTATGGATTGTGCTTAAATGTATTTTAATTTTCAGTTTTTCTTCTTCTCAAAATGTCCCTTTTTAATATTGTCCAGTGCATCTGTGGATGTATTACTGCTTCTTCTCTCTTCTGAGGATGCTAATTAAATCATTTTGATGCTCCTGTGTGTTTCATGCATTTAATTTTTCATTTATTAAATACTATATATTACTTAATATGACTAAGGTGCTTTTCTAAACCCATCATTTATCTTAATTCATATTTAACCTGCCTAACAATACAATAGAGTAGATATTATCATTCCCAGTGTAGAGGTGATAAAACATGCCCAGAGAAATGAAACAGCTACCTTAGCCCACACAGCTGGGAAGCGGCATAGCTGGGATTTGAACCTCAGCAATCTGACTGTACAGCCTGTGCAATAAATTAGCAAGGATCTTCTACCTCACACTTTTTTGTTTGTTTGCTTTCAGGTCCTCAGTTAGTGTCAGCCTTTAAATGAGTGGCGTCCCTCAAATGCTTGGCTCTATGGTTGTCCCTTCATGGTTGAGAGGTACTTAAAGTTTACAAGCTTTCCTTGTCTGTTTTGGGGGGACTTGTTAAGTGATGTCACACAAGCATGATCTACCTGGGTCATTTAGTCTGTCCTGACCCGTCTCTTTAGCTTCCAGGTATCCCCAGACCTCTGTGAGGGGTAGATGCAACAGATAAGCCTGGCTGGCTGAGTGTCCCCCTGTCGGTAAGTAGGATTCTGACTCCTTCTACTGATTTCCATTTAGCACCTCATCCTGTCATCTGCTGGGCCTGGCCACCCCAAGTCCAGGGTATATCTGTTTCAGTATCACCTTCTTCTGGGGTGAGAGAGGTAACTCTGTGGTTGTTTGGGTCACAGAAGGATACCGGGGATGCCCACAAACTCATCCCCCAGTATTGGGAGGCCCTGCTGGTCAGCAGTTGCAGTCTACCCATGACCCAGCAGCTCTCTTTGAGCTCAGCAACATGGAGGACTCCCTCCCCAGTAAGGCTTCCTGCTCTCTGCTTGTCCTTATTTGGAGACGGTCTCTAGGATCAGAGGCCCAACTTTATCTGAATGTTGTCCCTGAACCTGGATGCCTGATTTATCTCTAGCGTGACCGCTGGCATAGTTCCCTGCTAGAGCTTTTCCCCTGTTGCCCATATGGGAATTAGACATTTGCTAGGAGCCTTACAATAGGGTTGTGCTTCCACGTATGATTGCTAAGACTTGTACTTTATGATAGAAGCCTTTATGATAGGATCACACCATTTAATGCAAATTGGGTGATTCTTAGCTACCATCCCCAATCCTATATATCCCCTATATGCTGGAATAACGCTGAGCTGATTCACTGAAGCTGTCTCCTGGAGAGTTATTTCCATCAACCCACAAGCTGGACCTACAAGCCCTGCTCACTTGCTTCTGCTTCTTTCCTCCTCGTGGACCAATGGCTAATGATCCTAATGATCCCTGAGGAAGAAGGAGAACCGCACCCCAGACTTTAAATGAACCCCCCTAACTTTACCTCTAGGGTTCTGTGGTGGGAACGATGGGGTCCTGGTTGATTTGTCAAGGTTCAAGTCAGTCACCAGCAGTCTTCCTGCTGTCCATCTTCCACACTAGGACACCTGCCATCGTCCCTGTGGGTTTACCTGGGAAAATTCCTTTGGTGCCCTTTGGGAAGGCTTTAGGAGGGAGTGTCTCATAAATGGGAGTGTTCAGCCCATTGTGTTTATACAGAGTTCTCCACCGGCAGTTGCTCTGAGGTCCAACTGCTTCCCAGAGCTGCTGGGAGCCCCTTTCTCCATCCCAGCAGGAGGGGGATGATATTCAGAGCAGCTTCATGAGATGGACACAGCCGGAGAATCAGCCAACATGTTCATATCAGTAACCTCCAACCCCTCTAATGCTTGCTTGCTCTTTCTTTCCTTTCTTTCTTTCTTTCTTTCTTTCTTTCTTTCTTTCTTTCTTTCTTTCTTTCTTTCTTTCTTTCCTTCCTTCTTTCTTTCTCCCTTCCTTCTTTCCTTCTTTTTCCTTTTAGTATGTGCTTGTATGTGTGTGCATGTGGGTATGGGTTGTATGTATGGAGGTTGGAGGATAACTTTGGGTGCCGTGGCTCAGCTCCTGAGCCTTCTAACTTTTAGGTAAGACACGGTCTCTCATTGTCTATGTGAGAAATGTCCCCTACATAGACCAGGCTAGGATAGCTGGGTACTACAAGCTTCCAGGAATATTCCTGTCTCTACTTCTTGTCTCTTTATCTCTGGAATGATAAACCCACGTCACCACACCCCCTTTTTATATGGCATCTGGAGATCCACACCTGGTTCTTCACATTTGCAAGGCAAGCACTTTACTGACTAATCTGCCCTGCCAGCTTCCCATCCAGTGGTTTTCAAACTGGGTTCCCTGGAGCCTTGGGGTCTTCCAGGGTTGGCCATAGGGAGCAAGGGAGAGAAACAGATTGGAATCTCCACTTCCAGGGTAGCTTTACTCTCATCTCTTTTCTATGTGGTGAGTGTGCTAATATAATAATTCCACTCTTATAAAGGAAAGAGAACCAGGCAGAAAAGGAGGCAGGGCAGACCTATTTCCATGTGCACTTTCCAGAGACATCACCCAAACCACTCCTCTTCAGCTATTTTCCCAGAAGCACTTTTACAGTAACAATTTGCACATTAAACGGGTTTGGTGGACTGAGCATGGTTGCTTTGGGCTTCCTATGCGGTTTTACGCTTAATTCAACTGCTTCATCCACTTAACTAGATTGCCCCCAGGGAGCTCACTCAACTTCTCTGGGACCTAGTTTCTTCATCTTTCACTGGGCACTGTAATACCTCATTACCAGGGGATCAGGAAGGGGTCATGAAACAGAATGTTTGTGGCACACAGTAGCTGATCATTAATACTTGTTTCTTCTTTGTCTTGGCTCTGGCAGTATGCATAATTCAAGTGATTTTTTTCTCCATCAACAAATACTTATTATCCTGTGAGATCCATATTCAAGATGCTAGGGGCTTATGTTTTATGGGAAGGGACAGACCAAAATAAATTAATAAAGGTAAATCATATAGCATATTTGAAGAAAGGAACACAATATGGATGAAGGACCAGTTTGGCAGGTGAGAGATGGAGTGAGAGTAGGTGGGGTCACAATTGTAAAAACAGAGCCCAGGGTATTTAGGCTTTACCCAGAAGGTGATAATAGAGCAAAAACCGGGCAGAGGAGGAAATCAGGTAGGCGTTTGAGTAATAGATTATAAGCAGAGGGAATAGCAGATACAAATGCCCTGAAGGAAGACAGTCCTGGAATATTCCAGAAGCACCAAGGAAAGCCAGTATATTCAGAGTGAAGTCACAGAAGGAGGCATTAGGTGGGGGTAGGACCCAAGGGATGATGGGGGCTGACTTTACCATGCTACAGCACAGATTTCAAAAGTAATTCCTCCTCTCAGAAATATATCTGACATAATATCACATTCATGCATACTTAACACTAGGATTTGGGAAAATGAAAGCAGATTATATTTCATTACAACAGTGTATTTTGCATTGAAATGAATGAGAGGTGGAAGATCTGGGAAGAGGGAGCCCTGGCTGTCATCTTCCCTGTGTTTGAGCACGTGCACTAAGAACTGCATGTCCCTCAGCACAGACTCTGGCTTCTTCAGATGCAGCTCCTCTCAAGCCTCTTCCTGGTCCACCTCCTCCAGCCCAGTTCTCCGAGGGACCCCCTCCTCCTCACCTCCATCCAACTTCCCCAGTATCCACTGCAGAGTCCCCACTGGAAGGGCACTCCCCTACTCACTGTTGACTGGCCCAAGGGCGGGTCACTTAACTCAGTTGGGCCAATAACTACCTTCTTTGCTTGTGTGTGTGTGTGTGTGTTTAATGGGATACAATATGCATAGAAAAAGCCTGTGTCTAGTGAGGGAGAAGGGTAGGGATTCAGAGGGAGGCAGGTGAGAACACCAGGGGACAAGCACCTTGGTCCCAGCACTCTCTGAGCTGCAGCCCTCTCCTCCTGCTGGCTGGTGGTTGGAGTTTGTCTCAGATTCCAAGGGCAATACAATTCTTTTGATGCCTAAGCTTGTTTGATTCAGGTTCCTCTCATATGCAACCCAGATAACCCACTGCCTATTTCTTTTATCTTTGAAGTTACTCAGAGGTATCTACACAGAGTTTCATTTTTAACAGCCTCCCACCTGTCTTCAATTTAATTTCCGTTAGAAAACTCTGGCCGTGAAATCTGTACTTCTCTGGTCTAGGATGGCTTTTTCCAGAAGCATATTTTGTGAGCTTCTTTATGGAAAAGGAGGTTTCCATGGCCAAAGGCATTTAGAAAATAAATGCTGCGTACAATATATCTGTCTTGGAGATTCATGATGTAGCACATTAAAGAATTCCTGCAATGAATAAAGGTATATTACACAGTCTAACCAGGGCTCCCAGATTTTTTTTCTGACCCCAGAGCCTTTTTATTTGTGGAACATATAAAGTCCCAGAACTTCTGATTCTCCACAGGACCCATTTTGGGGCACCCTGTCTAGGTTCACATGCAACATCAAAATGGGAGATTGCCAGGGTGTCCCACTTAGAGATGTTTGATGCCCTGAGCTCCTTAACGTGGACCATTAGTATCCTGGTGGAAGGGGCATTTGTGATCATTTTCATGGAGTTACCTTCTACTTACTAAGCATGAGGCCACAGCGGTCTATCAAACTAGTGACCTCCCATTGGAATTACATCCAGAGGAGGGTCCTTGCCCTGTCTTTCCTTCTTTCTCTTTCTGAGAGTGAGGCTGTCCATAAGGCAAGAGTCTCAAAGATTCTCTTCCAACAGGAAGAGGATTCCTGATGTCAAGGGCATCCAGGACCCCTGTGACGTTGTGAGATCTCTAGATTGTCCTTTCCTGCAGAGCATAAGGAGCTCTCTCCTCTGAGCCCCTCAGCCACCCTGAACAGCCAATGAATTTCAGTTTTTATTCATCTCTGCTTTACAAATGAGGAACCTGAAGTTCCTCTACTTGTCCCAAGACACATGGCTAGAAACAGAAGAACTAGATTTGCCGTTGGGTCTGCGTCACCCTATTATGCTATTTTCTCTGTTCTCTTACGCTGCCTGGGTCATCAAGTCACCTGCAGCCATTCCCCAAGCAGTTAGACCCATCTGTGGCCATTGCCCCAGCAGTTATATTTCTTTTCTCCTCCATCATCACCCGAATATTTCCTATAGGGACCTGGGATCCTTCCTTTGGGAATTGAGAAGTAAGGCATTCATGGAAGCAAGCTGGCATCTGCACAGCCATGTAGCTTGGTAGGTCAGGAAGGCTGTTTTCGGGAGTTGTGGCAGTGCTGCTGCTCATAGACGGACCAATAGCCAAGCAGTCAGATAGCTCTGTCCCTACTCAGGTGACTTCACAGACAAGTGTCCCACTAAAGCTCATCACCCACATGGGACCCACGCAGGAAATAAGCAACTTTGAGGAATCAAGGTCTCTCAGTGACACTGAGGCAGCCATTGCTCAGCCTGAAGAAACATACAATGGAGGAAGTCTGATATAAGAATCCGGAAGTTCCAACTGGGTGGCTTTGAGGAAGGGACTTAATCTCAACTCCCTTATATACTCAGAACAAGGAACTCTGCTTGTCACTCAGGGTCATACTGAGGGGGAAGACAAGGATGAGGAGGACAGAAGAATGTGAGAGGTAGCTATGGAGACAAGATTGAACAGAACCAATCATGGCTTGATGACGCTGCATTCCAATACACTAACTGCTCCACAATATGGTAGCATAAGGCTCTTGGGGCTATTTAGCTTTAAATTAATATATTAAAAAGGTAATATTAAAATTTTAGTTTCTCATTTTCCCTAGTCACAGATAACATACTGAATGGCACAGAGAACATTCCCTTGATTCCAGAAGTTCTACTGGATAGTGCTGATCAGATTCTCCTCTAATGAGTTTCTTGCCCCCATCTGTTTTCTACCCATTCCCTGTAGAGCCTCAAGTTGCTGCTAGGTGTTTACCCAAATGTCCAACTTCAAAGGAGAGCATAGAGCTCCTGGCAGGAGTGAGATTCAGTTTATCTGCTTCTAAAAAGGTAGGGCCTTTGTCTTGCAATTTCTGCATCTTTGACAACAACCCAATCCCTGCTCCATGTTAAAAACGGGGCTTGTTCTTCATCTCAAGTAGGGACTTCTCTGACTTGACATAGTTCACGGTCAAGCGTCAGAACAGGGATGGCCTGGCTGATGTCAATACACCATTGTTTCATTCTGGGCCTCAGGTAAACAAGCAGGTTGTTCTAGTATAGAAGACTCCTGAGGTTCATTCATCACTCATGTCTGTGGAGGATACTGACTTTCTAGGCGGCTCTGATGACACAGCTCTCTATCACCAGAGTCCTTTCTACCAGTAGTTGGTGTTCAGGTTCAAGATCCTGTTGATGTAGGGACCTGGGCTGTGTGAGGATGTCAGTGGTGGAGGGCCTGACATTGTGTGTGTGTTGTCTGTATTTGCACTTTTGTTCCTGACTCAAGGCATCAGGATAGCATTTGCCAAGTCACCACAGAAGGACAGGACTAACTTCTGCTTAGGCAGAACTTCAGGGCTCATTTGATATCCCTCTCTTTCCCTTTAGATGATTTAACAGGCACATATGTTTTGGCTTCTGTAAGAAGGAATACACTTCAGGTACCTACCCCCAGGACTTGGGGTTAGAAGGTTATAAATCCCACAGTCCAAGCATTCAGCCTCGCCTAAAAATATTTTGAAAAGTCTGGTCCAGATGACCAGCCCTCAGAGATGCCAGAGCTAAGTGGGAACGCAGACTTTTATCCTGCTGCATGTGGTATAGGGAGATTTTACCTTCTAGATAGGGAGATTTTACTTTCCCAGCTGAAGCAACTGATACCCACCATGTGGGGGGCAATGGCCACTGTCACCTCTCTCCATCAGGGTGCTCAAATGAGATGCTGGGGAGAAGGAGACAGGTTTGGTTGCAGGAGAATGCTTATCACTGCAGCTGATCGTCTTCAGGGCTGAAAGCAGCTGGAAGACAGGGCTATGGAGAAGCCAGACCTCAGGCTCTTCCCCGTGAGAGTAAGTGTGGGAAGGGCAATGAAATATAAAGTCAGGGGTGTCTGGCCTCTCTTTCTTTCTCAGCTCTGGCCTGAAGGCACAGGTTCTCCCTTCTGCTGGATCTACTCTCTACTTACTCTTCTCTATTGGTCTCTGCAGGCTCATCTCACTCGCTCAGCTACCCTCCCTGTGCTGGTTTGAATAAGAATGGCCCCCATAGGCTCATGCCTTTGAATGCTTAGTCATCAGGGAGTGGCACTATCTAGAAGGATTAGGAGGTGTGGCCTTGTTGGAAGAAGTATGACAGTGAGGGTGGGCTTGGAGGTTTCAGAAGCTGAAGCCAGCCCCATTGGTTCTCTCTTCCTGCTGCCTGCTAATCTGGATGCAGAACTCTTGGTTCCTTCTCCAGTACCATGTCTGTCTGCATGCTGCTATGCTTTGTTCCATGCTGATAATGGACTAAACCTGTAAAACTATAAGCCAGCCCCAATTAAATGTTTTCCTTTATAAGAGTCCCCATGGTCATAGTGTCTCTTCATATCAATAGAATAATGACTAGAAAGAAGTCAATACCAGGGAGTGTATTCTTGTGATAGGCTTGACGATGCTCTTTGTTGGCAGAATATGGATTTTAGGACTTTGGATGAGGAACACTTTAAGTGGGGCTTAATGGGCTATCCTAGTAGGAACACAGAAGGCAGTGTTGAGGGCAATTTGAACGGTGGGGGCCAAAGCTCAAGAAGTTTCAGTGGGGGAGAATATAAGTAAGTGGTTCAGAGACCATTCTTGCAATATTTTTGCAAAGAATGTGGCTGCTTTTTGACCCTGCCCAGAAAATCTGCCTGAGGCAAAAAATTGAAGAATTTTTGATTAATAGTGTTGACAGAGGAGATTTCAAGACAGCCTTGAAGTCTGTGTCGTGTGGTTGTTGGTGGATACTCTTATGCAGATCTATAATGAAAAGGAGCAAGATGAGTAAGGAAAAGTACAAAATGTATAGTTTGAGGAGAAAAGGAGCACCAGGAAGTGTAATGGAGCTAAGACTAGTGCTCAAAGAGATAAAGAATTTAAAGAAAAGCCTAATGCTAAATTGAATAAAAGGAGCAGTGAACTCAGGGCAAGACCCCACCCAAGTAAGCTTTCAACTTGTGAAAAGGAATTAAGGAAAAGCTTAAGCATACCTTAATTAAAAAATTAAGGAAACCACAGAAAACAGAAAGCCTATGAAAATATATCTGAATGAAATTTCTTTAAATTCATTTAAATTTTTCTTTAAATTCTTTATCTCTTTGAGCACTAGTCTTAGCTCCATTACACTTCCTGGTGCTCCTTTTCTCCTCAAACTATACATTTTGTACTTTTCCTTACTCATCTTGCTCCTTTTCATTATAGATCTGCATAAGAGTATCCACCAACAACCACACGACACAAATTCAAATCCCCAGCAAGCAACAGAACTTGGAAGCTTCAGCTACATGGTTCTGTCTTTAGAGCCAAGGGCAGAAGAAAGGTGTTGTGCAATCTTCCTCCATGGCTAAAGAAAGCTGCTGAGGCCAGGCATGTGGTAGGGGTATCCCTGAATGGAGGCCCAGGGAGGCCACTGCATGAAGCTGTGAAGGCAAAGCCTGGATTGTGTTAGAGACTCCAAGGTGAAGCCTCGATTGTGTTGAAGACCCCAAGATGCTGGAGATGCCAGAGCCATGGGATACTTGCTGAGAGCTGCAGACTAGGTGTGGAACCAGCCCAAGAGAGAAAAGTGTGTTGTAGCCAACAAAGCCGAAAGGAGTTGGAGATCTGAAGAGCCCTTTGACATCAGACATGGAGATGCAGTTTGGAGTTTGCCCAGCTGGTTTTCAGACTTTCTTTGGTACAGTATTTCCTTCTCACTTTGCTCCCTTTCCTACCTTTTGGAATGGTAATATATATCCTGTGCCATTGTATGTTGGAAGTATGAGATCTGCTTTTTGATTTTGATTTTACAAGGTTACAGTTAAGAGATTTCCTTGAGTCTCAGAAGAGACTTTGAACTTCGGAATTTGAAACAGTGTTGAGACTGTGATAGACCATGGGGGCTTTTGAAGTTGGACTGAATACATATTTTTTTTGCATTATGATATGGCTATAAGCCTATGTGAGCAAGAGAGTAGAATGTGGTGGTTTGAATAAGAATGTTTGGTCACCAAGGAGTGGCATTATTTGAAATAATTAGGCCTTGTTGGGATAGGTGTGGTCTTGTTGGAGGAAGTATGTCACTGGGGGTGAGCTTGGAGGTCTCAGAAGCAAGAGCTAGGCCCAGAGTCTCTCCCTTCCTGCTGCCTGAAGACTCAGAAGTAGAACTCTCAGCTACTTCTCCAGCACTATGTCTGCTTGCATGCTGTCATGGTTCTCGCCATGATGCCAATGGACTAAACCTCTGAGACTGTAAGCCAGCCCCAGTTAAATGGTTTCCTTTATAAGAGCTTGCCGTGATCATGGTGTTTCTTCACAGCAACAGAACAGTGACAGAGATACTCCCTGATGTGCCCTGTGTAGAATATTACTACTATATGGATACTATTTATATCTCTGACTGTTACTCTTGGACACATCTTGATATTCTTTTTCTGGTGAAATTCTAGAAACTTCCTGCATTCTTTGGCTTATGGCTACATCACACTGCCCTTTCCTCTTCCTGACCTTCCTATGCCCCTCTTAGAGACACCTTTTTGATGACATTAGTCTCACCTAAATAATTCAGGACAATCTCAAGACCCCATTCAAAAATACACTGTGTACCCAGAGCCTTTCTCTGTGTCCCCATTTCTACTATGGAGCATTTCTTCCTTTTACTAGGCTGTGATCAATGACTTAGTCTCCCCCCTCCCATGTGGTGGTTTGGATGAAAATGGCCCCCATAGGCCCAGAGGGAGTGGCACTATTTGAAAATGTGGCCTTTTGTATTGTATGTCGCCTTTTTGGAGAAAGTGTTGCACTAGGGATAGGCCTTGAGGTTTCAAAAGCTCATGCTATGCCCAGTAGCTCACTCTCCCTTCCTGCTGCCACTCCAGACGCAGAACTCTCGGGTACCTCTCCAGCACCATGTCTGTCTGCACGCTGCTATGCTGTTATGCTTCCAGCCATGATGACAACAGACTAACCTCTGGACTGTAAGCCAGTCCCAATAAAATGTTTTTCTTAAAAGAGTTGCTGTAGCCATGGTGTCTCTTCATATTAACAGAAACACTGAGACATATCGTAACATTCTTACTTTGATTGCTAATGATAAACTACAGAATAAAAAGAATGAGTACTTAAACCAGACACACACAGAACTCTAGAGCCTTACACGGGTATGGTTCATGTCCATTGATTTTCTAACACCTTGTAGCCTCCTCCGTTGTCCCCAGGTATATCCTGGTATCCTTGTAGTTGGACTTCATGGATAGATCTGGTATTTGGGATGGCTCAGAGAAGATTATGTTGGTCTATTCCACCCTCTCCTCCCCAGATCAAACCACTCACCCACCAACCATAACAGTTCCTTTGAACCTTCTTCTATATCTCCTCTCCCTGCCTTCTCTCTCTTCCCAGCATTCTCATTCTCTATCCTCTAACCTGGAGGAATCTGAGGGAACCAGAGGCATAAGCATGCCAGGGACATTTTCACCATCTGTCAGAATATACCTGACTCCTTGCCAAAGAACAACCTACTTGGCTCACATCCACCTTTCTGAGGGAAGCCTGCATCCCTCGCCACCACCCGATGCCAGAGTCTCTGGGCCCAGCTCACCTGTCTCTCCCCAGATGGGCAGGTACTCATCTTGCTGAATGTCCAGCATGATCTCCAGCCCGTTGCCCGTCCCCCCCTTGACTGTGGTGAGCAGAGGCTTGCCATCCTCGCCTGAGTTAAACATGTAACACTTCCCATATTTTGTAAACACCTGAAGGAGAGAAGAAAAAGAGAGAGAGAAAAGCACATGGTGACATCACATTGAGTTTCAGGGATGGGCAAGACCTTAGAACTCCCACAGCTGGCCAGAGTCCCTACTGTCCACTAATCTTAACCCTCTTGTACTAAAGATTCCTCTATTCCTTATCTTGCCTAATGGCTGGTTGTCTGCCAAGTAAGATTTTGGTATCAAATAAGAAATGTGGGTACTCCCAGGGGCTTGTTGAGTGGTATCTGACCACTTTTCCTTCTGGGTACCCCCCCCCAGAAAATTCCACCCACTTCCAAGCACATAACATCATCTTGAAACTCTTGACCCTCTAAGCCATACCGCCAGCTTCAGGCTCCTTCCCAGGCTGCAAATATAATGACACTGCTTCTGAGAAACACCTTCTAGATGTTTCACAAATGCCCCCCACACAGTCTGTCCCAGAAGGAACAGGACTTGCTCCAATATTCTACTTATATTGCTATTTCTTCCACATCAGAAACATTTTCTTCTGAAGGTCAGCGAGGGGTACATTAAGAGGTAGGAAGCAACGAAATTTACAAGGCACAGGAAGTAAACAAAACTCATAAATTACAGGAGAGGAGACTCTTGCACAGGGTTGAGCTGCCTGGAGGTAGCATAGGGAACTTCAGGGATGAAGATCTGTGAGCTATAAATCACGCTGAGGTGGGCTTTTTGGTGATGTCACTGCTTTTGGGCCATCCATATTTTGTAAGTAAGCCTTATCCAGCTTGGTGATAACCCCAACAAAGGGCTATGCTTGGGTGGACCTATTCTTTGTCATTGGTGCCCCAGCTGAGTGAATAGACATTTGTTGGCCTCTCCCCAGGGAAAGCCACACACTTTACCAACAGTTCCCAGAATTCCCATCATGGGGAACAGCATCTGCTCGTCAAGGGGCTCAACCTAGACTCCCCTGCCAGTCTCACTGTCCAGTCTTTCCTTTTCTCACCCCATACATAAGGAGCCAAGGTTCGTCAATACCCTCCCCCACATCTGCCATGACTTTAGCCATTCTCTTTCTATCCTGCTGGATAGAAATGGCCCTTTCCTGTCACTGCTGCTCTGGTTCCCTAGCTGGCTCTTGGAGTTCCAGACAACTCTCTCTAGATACCCTATAAGTTTATCTTTCAGAAGTTGATCCCGTGCTGAAAATCTATCAAGGTCCATCCATCTCCTGCAGGTGGAAATTGACAACTTCTTCACCCGGCCTTCCACGATGTGCTCTTCACATACCTGCCACTTCCTGCCCTCTTCCTTCCTGCCTCAGCCTGCAGGCATCATGGAATGGTCAAGTCTGTGGTCTCAGGGACTACATGTGCTTGCACATTCACGCGTCTTCCCCCGGTAGCTCATGCAGTGTCGGGCACACAGGCACCATAAATATATGTTAAATGAGTGGATGAGCGAGAGAGCCGTGGTGGAGTCAGGGCAATAGATCTGGATTATACCCTGCTGGTCTACCTGCTTCTGGCTTTGCATTTGCTACTTCTGCTACCTGCAATTCTGCTCATTCTTCCCTGCTTGGACAACCACTCACTGTCTCCAAGGCTGGACTGATGTCTCTTCTCCTCCAGGAAGACTTACAGGCTGGGTGACCCTTCTTGCTTGCCTCTCCTTGTGTCTTCCCCACAGCTGCCATCATACTGAATGCACCTCTCCTGAGCCTGACTCCGCCTTTCACTTCTGAGTCCGAGCACTTAGCTGGCGCACAGAACAGGCTTACTCTATTTTTGCTTGATGAAAGCATGATCATAAGGATGTCGTGTGGAAGAAGTCCAGGGCAAGGGACGAGAGAGCGTCGTCCAAGTTTTCACATTGTCCCTCGGTAAAGCCATGGTTCCTCTGTCTATAAAATGGGAGTTCTAGTCCAGGCCTCTGCTTCTTCTCAAGGTCACTGAGAGGATCAGCTGAGATAATTCATACAAAAATGCTCTAAAAGCTACGAGCTTTCTGTAAATGCTCGTCTTTTTCTTTCTTTCTTTTTTTATTTTTGGTTATATAACCACTTTGCAACCTCAAGCTGAAGCCAAATACATCTGGCAAGACTGGCTGGAAGAAAGCCATGCTGACTGAATTGAATTCCTGCAGCCACTGAGATCTGGGTGCAGGCCGCTTCCCTCTGGCTCCCTGCCATTCAGTCAGGGCCAGGCTGAGAGCAAGTGCTGCCCTGGAGACTGCCTTTCTTGTGCAGTTCTTAAGGGCCACAAAAAGGAAGACAAAGGGAACCATGCCTCAGTCACTGTGTTGGACTTTGGATCATTACTGCATTTGGGTCTTCACAGCAGTGACTGTGAACGGGTATTGCAGCTCCCATTGTGCGGAGATGGAAATCAAGGAAATTAAAGCTCCACAACTAGTAACAAGAGAAGCTGGGCTTCAAATCCACGTCAAACACAGCTCCCTGGGTATGCTGTCCCAGGAGGAACACAGGGCTCTGGGTCACCGGGTCACCTCCCAGAGGAAGCACCTTCTTCGCTGCTTCTCCACTTTGCTTGTTTTTAATCAGCCAGTCATTATTCAGGCATGCTCCTACAATGTGCAAGGAATGGGATGGCTGCAAAACCCTAGGACCTACTGTCTGTCTTTAGCATCTGCAAGAAGGGCGAGTAGAACAGCAGGGCCTACATATTCTCCTTTATACAGAACGACTCAATCACTGGCTAGCTGTACTGCTTCTGGATGGCCAAGTTGGTGGTCTCTCGGCTTATGGTGTGAGAACAGCTAGAGATTGAAAAGCCCTAAGCAAACAGTTCCTTTAAGAACTGAACTTTCTCATCGCTGTTGCACATAGTGACTGGACTCAGCTAATGAACCTATCCCCTGGAGAGATGCTGGTGAGGCCACTGTAACGAACAGAGCATTTTATAGTGAGCACAATCGTTGCAAGGGGTTGACTGTGTCAGGAATGACTTCCGGGGTGTTTCAACAAAGCCCTCCCTTCTTTTCCTTAATTTGTATAGACACTATAAACACTTAGCCTTGAAAACTACCCATAATTACACTTAGCCCATCCACACGGCGAGATTTGTTGGTAAAAGCAAATTCCAGCCTAGCGTCTAATTATTGCACATCCCAGCTGCCCCAATTAACTTCCTTTTCCTCCACTATTTAGCCCTTGACCTTTAGAATATTGGGCCGAGGATAGAATGTGCTGTCTATTCCTGAAGTTAGTCCAGATCCTAGCCTGGCCACACACGTGCTGTGCCAAGTGACTTGATAAAGGCAGTGACCCCCCAGCCCCACCCTCTGAGCAACAGAGAAGGATGGAGTGGCCTAGGAGATCATCTCATTCATCCCCCTCCCTTTATAGATAAGGGCACGAAGACCAGGGAGGTTGAGGCTGCCCTATGGTCCACAGTGAGGATGTGTCCAACCCGAACATGGACTCCTCATTGAAATCTCTGTCCTTCTTTGTTGTGGTCACCCTCAGTTGAACAGGATGTAGAGCTTTGGTCCCTCCCCTGTGAACTTCTCTTAGCTACTGCTTGTCCGCTATATGCAGGCTCAGCGGGAGCTGCAGCCAGTGAGCTGAAGTCCTTCTCTGTAGAGACAAGAGTGGAAAGTCCCTTAGTGTAGGGTGCACAGAGAGTTACATCCTGCTCTTTGACAGGCCCTTGCCAGGCTGGGCCCTCATTCCAGGCCAGATGTTAGTTCCTGCCAGTGCATTCACATCAGGCTTCTATTTGCTGCCCTTACTCCCAGGGAGGGTGCTGGGGCACATTCTCCAGTGTGCCTGTGTGGACTGATCTGGCAGAGTGGGTCAGGGTTGGGCACCAGGCTGACCATTATCAAGTCTGGTGGTCTATGGCGGCCAACTTCTTCTTGCAAGCCAGGCTGCTGTGTTGCACTTCCCTTCCAGCGGAAAACCTTCCATCTTGGAGGGAAGCTCATTAAGATGTTTACAGGGAGGTGAAACAACAGGATGCTCCAAGGGGAGGTGCAACACCCCATCCTGCAGGGAAACTCATTAAGACAGGAAGTAAACACCTCAAAATAGCTTCAGGAAGTCTGTGAAACTGACCAGACTCACTGGGCCCCTCTCTCCGCGAGCATATATAAGCCGCAATGATTGCTGAGATACTGTCAAATGAGCTCAGCTGCCTGGAAGACTGTCAGAGTAGCCAGGCAGACTGGAAGAAGCAGAGCTTAGCAGAGCTACCTACAAAAGACAAACCCTGTCCAACCTGTAGAGCTACCTGCGGGCTGTGCAGTACCCTCCCAGTTTCTTGCTTTTGTGCACCTTCAGTCATGCTGCGGTGGGCTTTTGTGGTGGGCTTTTGGTGGCGGAGTTGTTCTTGCTCCTGTAAGTAACCTTGCAGCCTCATTCCTATAAGTAACTCCAATAAAACTCATTGGTTCACCAAGTCAGAGAAAGGTGGTAGCCACACTTTGGTCTGTTTTTATTAGTTCCCTGTCTGGGGTTAGTAGCCATGTTCAGACCTCCCCAGGAATAGTGTCACACTACACAGGCCCAGCAGGAAGAAGCCTAATGCTTTCTGTTAAAGCCCCAGACCCTCTGGAGTCTTGCACATCTTCTGTTCCCCTCTTCCCCTTTATGCTTCACATTCCCAGGGAATTCAGTGCCTGGAGGTCCAGCAGCTCTTCTCCCACAGGGCCTGTCCACAGCTTTCTTCTGTCTGGAATATTCTCCCCACATACTTTGCATGCATCACATTTCATCCTCCCAGACACGCCTCATTCACCCGCCTCGGTCTCTGGCTCCAGGATCTGCATGGGTTCAGCCTTCTTGCCTTATTATCTCACCCACTCTGTGTTTCCATGCCATAGGGTGTAACTAGATCATTATTTCTTCACTAGACTGTACGTTTCTAGATGATAGGAAGTGTGTATTTTGTCGAATTGATGAATGGATCAATGGGTGAGTGAATGAATGGGTTCCAAGGTGTTGCTGCCCCATGTCCCCTCGTCTACCTCTGTAAGCTGGCTAGCCACACCTAATTCTGTCCAGTGCTCATGCCAATGTCTTATCCAATCCTCTCCCCTCCCCTATCTCCTTCCCAGCTTCCTCTTTACCTGCACCAAACATGTTTGCATCTCTACGAAGACGTTAGAGCAAACAATCCTATCAGGAACTAAGATGATGGGGAGACAGTTTACCTTTGTGTGTGCAGCCCTGGGGGCTCTGAGAAAGCAGAGTGCCTACTGGCTGGTGCCTCCGCTGCCTCCCTTCCTGGGCTGTGGAGTCTGCTGCTCCTGCTTGTTTTTCTGAGGATTATTTCCCTCTCGGCTCAGCATCAAAGGCTGCTGAGCTATTTACACAGAGCACAATTTTTCTACAAACTTCGGACAAGATGCAGCTCTCCTTCCTTATTTCAGGATATAATGATGGGTAAGTGTAACACATGCTTCAGATTTACACCTTATCGCCCCCGGGCAGAAAATACAATTTATTCAAGTCTAGTCTGTCAGGCCAAGCTCTCTGCTTCTCCAGATTTGCCATTCTTCCTGGCATTTCTCTGCCTTAGTGGTAGGAGTTGACAGCCCCATTTGTGGCTCGCAGGGATAGGTTTGCCGATTGCTGTTAAGTCGAGAATGTCTTTGAGTTGGACTGGTTTGTAAGGTTTAATGAGGATTAAGCAATGTCCATGCTTCAGACTGGAATCTTTAGATGGACTGAGAATGTGATATGTGACCATGATGGTAATTGCTAATATCTTCATGGTGCATTGCTCTTAGGCTACAGTGTCTACAAACCCCTTCAACTTTCTGAGTGGCTCTACAAGATTGGAGGGAAGGAAGCTGGCAACTCCTGAGTCTGCTCAGTGCTACCCATGATTGGCACTTTCACAGGTACTATCTATGTCCTTCTTCCTTAGGTGGTCCTAACCATCAGGAGAGTCAGACATCTTACATGGTTGTGGAAACAGAGACTGGGATCTTTCTATCGACAAAGTTAAAAAGAAGGAGCCAACGAATTTCCAGACAGACAGGATGGGGTCAAGGCATCTTGTCAAGCCTGTGGCCCTGAATAATCATGGGGCATCCCCAAGTCCAGTTTTGTTTTTTTAAATGGGGCATCATAATCTTGGTTGGGCTACAGAGCCTAATGGAAAGAACGATGGTGGCTGTGCTTGAGAAACTGGTAAAACAGCATTGTCACTTTAGAGATCGCATCAGCAGAAGAGAGATGCTGTAGAGAGATGCACTATAGGGAGATGAGCTATAGGGAGATGTGCTATAGAGAGATGCGTTATAGGGAGATGCTCTATAGACGGATGCACTGTAGAGAGATGCGCTATAGGGAGATTACTATAGAGAGATGAGCTATAGGGAGATGCACTATAGGGAGATGTACTATAGAGAGATGCGCTATAGAGAGATGCACTATAGGGAGATGCGCTATAGGGAGATGAGCTATAGGGAGATTACTATAGAGAGATGAGTTATAGGGAGATGTACTATAGAGAGATGCGCTATAGGGAGATGTACTATAGAGAGATGCACTATAGGGAGATGCGCTATAGGGGGATGAGCTATAGGGAGATTACTATAGAGAGATGAGTTATAGAGAGATGCACTATAGGGAGATGTACTATAGAGAGATGCACTATAGGGAGATGCGCTATAGGGAGATGAGCTATAGGGAGATTACTATAGAGAGATGAGCTATAGGGAGATGTACTATAGAGAGATGCGCTATAGAGAAATGCACTATAGGGAGATGAGCTATAGGGAGATGTGCTATAGAGAGATGAGTTATAGAGAGATGCACTATAGGGAGATGTACTATAGAGAGATGCGCTATAGGGAGATGAGCTATAGGGAGATTACTATAGAGAGATGAGTTATAGAGAGATGCACTATAGGGAGATGTACTATAGAGAGATGCGCTATAGGGAGATGAGCTATAGGGAGATGCGCTATAGAGAGGTGCTATTGTAGTGGCAAGAAGAAGACTGGGATGAACTTAAGAATGGTAGCCTTGAGGCTCCTGTCTTGTGTACCCCCCACTCTGCCCAGTTCATCTTCAAGTTGTTAGAGGAACTGGCTCCTGTCTTGTGTACCCCCCACTCTACCCAGTTCATCTTCAAGTTGTTAGAGGAACTGAAAACAGTCCTGTGCCATTGACTTCTTATTTCTTAATAGTACTAAGTTTCTAGCTGGAAGCCTAAGAGAGCTAACGGGATTTCCACAGGATAAGAGTCCTGGGGAAAGCACGATGCTTTCACACATACAGAATAGTGTGAAATCTACATTTGGTTCTCAACCACTAAGTCAATGTAGAGGTGTGGCCAATCCCAACTGGATGTTCTAAATCAATGAAGCATGGGGGTCAGGGGTGGGGACAGTGTACCTGGCTTTCCAGAACCTCCCTAGACTGCCTTAGGTGGCCCTGTCCCTACTGTCCCTACTCTGCCCTGTGGTGACAGGAGTACAGTCCTTCTTTCCAGATAGGGAGGCAGAGGCTCAGGGAGGCTGAGCCAGGCTACACAGCTGGTAGTCAAAAGCCAGGGCGAGTCTCTTCCTTATTCCAAAGGCCCATGCTCTTGACTTCACTGTCTCCCAAAGCTGCAGCTCACAGCCACATGCCTCTCCCAGCCTACTCAGATCCCAGCAGGCTGGCAAGCCGGTTTCTTGCCTAAGGCTCTCCCATCTGGCGTGGAAAAAGACATCTCAGAGTTAGAAGAATTCTAAAGGAGTGCCAGACACCACGAGTCCTCCGGATTTCTCATTTCTAACATGGAGAATCTAAGGCTCAGAGAGGTAAATGCTTTGCCCTGGAACCCACCGCTGCTCTGGGGAAGGCATGACACTCAAACTTGGGCTTGATAGCTAAGGCCAGCTGCACCTGTCAGAACCCGGATGCCATATTTGGGATCCTTTCTGGGGCACTGCACGTGGGCTATGGGGGCCTGTTTCCGGGTTGGTATGAAATGTTGGGGAATCTTGACTCACGGGTTATGGGAAATACAAAGCGGAGTTCTGCAGGGAAAGGTCAGGAATGGTTGAGACCCACAAAGACACAGTCTTTGGTCAAATTAAAAGTGCAGACAACATTGCTACACCATGTATCTACTTAGGAAAATTAATTATGTATAAGCCCCATAGGAGCCATCGCAGCATCCACCAGGCAGCACGCACCTGGGCCTGCAAGCTTCGAACCTTCTAACCTGCTCATTAACCCTGACCTTTAGGGCATCTTCTGGGCAGTGCACTTCTCTTCCTGTCTTACTTATTACACTCGAAGGAAATGAAATTGCATGGTTCCGAAAATCCTCTGAGCCTCAGCCTCAGCCTCCCTCACCGTTCAGCTTTCCTCTCAATGAAAACCACCAGAGTTTCTCATTGGCTGTTTTCAAAATAATGTGCTTGTTAAGAGTTCATCATTGCAATTTTTCTTCCTCTCTCTTTGAAGTTCTTCAAATAAATTTCACACAGTGGCAAAGTGAAAGAGCTTTATCAGACTTCTAGGAAACAAAATGAGTCTGTCTTCTGTTTTCTGACATTGCAGGAAAGGAGTTTGGAATGAGATACAGTGAGAGAGACACATTAGCACAGAGTCTGAGTAGCTGGTCAGCTCTGGGAAGGCTGGGGCAGGATCTTATTCAAGCACCTGCATGCTAATTCATTTGTTCCTGCAGCAGGGTGCTTTGACCATTTATTGTATTCTAAGAAGTCTGACTGTGCCTGTCTCCCCAAGAAGATTAAAAAGATGATGCTGGAGACTGGGGGCTGGGGAGGTGACACAGTCAGTAAAATGTCTGTTGGGCAAACAGGAGAACTTGAGTTCAGATCCCCAGTACCCACATAAGAGCTAGATGTGGCTGAGTATGTCTGTAATCCCTGCACTGGAAACTGGGGGTTGGAGTGGGAGGGCCAGGTAGAGGTCACTGGCCTACTAGCCGGAGCCAATTGACAAACTCCAGGTTTCACGAGACACCCTGAATCAAAAATTAAGGTAGAGAAGCAGCTGAAGAAGACACCGAATGTTGACCTCTGACCTCCACATGCATCTGAAAATAGGTGCAAATGCATCCACATGAACACATGTGCGTGCATACACACACACACACACACACACACACACACACATGACTTTAGTAAACACTTATGAAAGCACCTCCATGTGGCAGATGCCTTTCCTGGAAGCAAGAGAGAGGGTAAGAGAGAAGATACATGCTCTCTCTTGTCCCACTTCTCCATTAGGAGACCGCCATCTTGCCCAGGACATTGGTCATATCACTGAGCATGTGCCATGACTGGGCACTGTGCCAACTTCTTTAAGCATGCTCTCTTTTAGGATTCCCAGAGCTCCTTGGTGTATCAATCTCCCGGCTTGCAGATGTGGACGCCGAGAGGCCCTGAAAGGTTAAACCACAGCGAGGGAGTGCGCTGCTGACATGTCACTTTACGCGGAGGAGCTGTTAGAAGAGGGCTTTGGTAAATAAGCGATGGGCTCAGCCGTTTGTGGAAATAGTCAAGTTCCCAGAGGCTCGGAGTACAGGGTAGTCACAAATGACTGTGCTGGTGGAGGAAGACAGGGGTTCATCAGTGTGCACAAAATTTCATGCGGGAAAGAGCGATGATAACTCCGATCCATCATGATGTATCACACATTTAAAAACAGTTTTAAAAAGAAGACTTAAAATCTTCATAGCACAAGGAAAAGATAAATATTTCCAGGGACAGATATGCTAATTAATTCCACTTGATCATCTACATACAAGGAGGCACCCCATACCTATGCACAATTATTATTTGTCAATTGAAAAAATAGCAAAAAAAAAAACCCAATCCCTAAGAGGCTTAGCATTATTTGAATGTGTGGTATGGTTGTGAGACCCCCTAGCCCTATGCCCAAAGACCATTTGTCGCCATGTGACATTTACTGGGCTAACTCTGCTAAGAAGCGGAGGCCTCTTGCATCCTGTCTCCAAGACTAGAGTGCAGCCAAGGCCTTTCTAGTGTTCAGAGAGCTAGAGCTAAGCTAACCCTTGTAGTGGGTATTTGCTCTGCCCATGACCTTGGCTATCTGACCCAATAGAGGCAGTGCTTCTGCTCTGCCAAGGGACCCCTTTAAAGGAAGGAGGGGATCAGTTGCTCACTCTTTCAGGGAGTCTTTGGGTGACTGTCCAGGCAGCCAGCTGTTTCTGTCATTTCTTGCATCTCTTGGAAGTCACTTGCTTGCACTTCCTGCTTACTCAGGTAATATATTTTCCTTCTCAGGGCTTTCATGGGGTTAGAAGTCTAGATAGTCAAAGCTACTATCCTCTCATATTTTAGCCAGGTACATTAGGTACAAGACTTAGGCTCTCCAGGATGGGACAGCTATAGGAATAATCTCTGTTATTTGCCAGTTACCTATAGCCTGGACATTTAGTATCTGTTTCTTGCTTGATGTTGTTCTTGTTTGGTTGTAGTTCCATTTTTGTGTATGTTATTACCCTTTCTTTCTCCTGGACAAACTTGATAATTGTCCTTATTGTATATAGTTTTGTTTAGAACTTTCTTATTTAGACAGAAGGGGGAAGTGTGGTAGGTATTCGCTCCACCATGACCTTGGCCTGTCTGACCCGATAGAGGTGATACTTCTGTTCTGCCAACAGACCCCATTAAAGAAAAGGGGGGGGCAGTCACTTGCTCTCTCTTGTTCCTGTGCAGGCTTGGATGTTAGGATCTAAGCAGGAAGCTTGCTGTTGGTGCTCTTTCCCCTTGGGCAGAACACCCACAGCGGCATATAACCTATCCTGTGTCAGCGAGTGTTCACCCCTATTATACATCTAAACAAATTCTTTTGAACCTCTCCCAGACTCTCGTGGATTCTCGCTACAAACCCTAACCTAAACACCATGCAGGAAGAGGTGTGGAGCACTTTGTAGAAGAAAGTATAATGATACAGCAGGCCTGTCTGCTAGGACACTAGCATGCAGGGAGCTGGGGCAGTATGCTGTGTTCCCCTTTTAAGTCCAACACAATGTAAGCAGCTGTTGTCTGGGTGGGCTGTTAGTGAAATCACCCAGAAGGCCAGTGAGTTCTCTGAGGCCATTCTCCTGGAAAGACAGTCAAAATACTAGGCCACTGCTGAAGACACTTTCCTGCCACACATTAGGGAATCCCACATGAAGACCCACCTGAGATTACCCCTTGGGGGTTGGCACCAGAGTTCTTTCAGGTTTGACTACAATGTGGTTGGCTCGGGAGCAGCCAACAGACACCAGAGCCCGATGCATATTTCAAATGGGATGCGAGGGTAGGTTTGCTAGTATTTTTCTGAGGTTCTTACTAGCTGTCCCCTATTGCTAATAGGAGTTGTGTTATTTTTATCTCTGGATTCCCAGAGCCTTGGCTGATACCTGGCACATAGTAGGTACTTTGTGACCCACGGCTCAGCTGTGGGACAAAGGTAATGATGAAGGCAGGGAGCCCAGGACTGAGAGGAATTAGCATTGGAGTCTCTCTGGATCAGCCTGGCCCCTTCAATCTGACCACCACTATGATGTCACCCAGAATGGGGCCAAGACAAGTCAAATCAAAATGAGCGCATTTGACATGAATTTTATAAGTGTAACAAACCACTTTTTGATTGATTTAAGGCCCACTCCACAAGATGAAACACAGGCCAGTACTATAAATCTGTCTAAGAGCCCATGGTTGGGGAGCTCAGAGGCCCGGGGGTGAACATACCACTATTATTTTGCTAGATGGGGCTAGCAACAAACTGCCCACTAAGCTCATATCTCTACCCATAGATGAGTGTCACTCTTAGACTTCATCAAGGTCAGGTAAGTGTCTGTGGGATACTCAGCCATAATGGGATATCTAGATCACCCCTCCCTCAGGGTTCAAGGGTCATCATGGAAGAGGGGGCAGAAAGATTGTAAGAGTCAGAGGTTAAGGAGGACTGTCGTGGACAGAGTCTTCTAGATATAGTGGGACTCCTGCACTCTCTAGCAGTTGTGGTTACCTGCCCAAGACCTGAACCAGATCAAGTCAGTCAACATTCCAGCATGGGTGAGGGAGGGACTCACAAGCCCCAACTCCTGGCTGATATTGATTGATGGTCAGTGGCTTCTGAGGGAGAGAGAGCCAGTTTTCTTTAAGGGTGTGGCCCCTTATTAGTTGAACATGCTGCAGGGAATGGCACAACACACAGAGTTTATGAGCAGCACAAACTGGATCAGTGGGCTACTTTAAAACAAACAAACAACAAACAAACTAAACTAAAGGGCACAAAGTTGAGAAGGGGTGAGAGTCGGAGGTGGAAGATGTAGTGGGTGGAGTGAGGTTAAATACGATCAAAGTACATTCCATGCATACTTGAACTTCTCAAGAATGAACAAACAACATGAAACATCGACTAAGCTGAGCAAGTTTTTAATGGGCCAAAGCAGACTATACAGAGCACCCCACTAGCCATAGCCAATGTAGGCACTGGGACTGAGGTGTAGGCCCCTTGCTTCAAGGAGGACAGGGGCAGAGAAAGAAAGGGCAGAAGAAAGTGTGGCCACAAAACTCTCACTGTCCCTTGCTGTGTCTGTATTTCTGCTCCTTCTGTCACTCCCTGTTTTCCTGCTCTGCTGATGAAGGCCATGGCCCCAGTCTTCTCCACCTCCCACGCAAAGCAGGCTGGGGAATCAGGAGGAGGCTGCGTGTCCTGCTACACTCAACGACATGCCTTAGTCTATGACCCCATCACCCTAGAGACAGTCGACGCAAAGAGGTTTGCAGAGGATGTCAAGTAAATAAAATTAGCTAGCAATTTTATTATTGATAGGAATTCTCCTTCCAACTCTGAAATCTGAGCTCCTATAAAATGTGGTTTTGGGTGTGTGGTTCCCATCATAGTCACCAGGCTCTGCTGCTCACCATCAGAACTTCTGTCTCATGTCTGGTTAAAACTTTGTGCCTTTGACTAAAGTCTCCCCTTTCCCCTTTATTCTTCCACCACCCAGCCTTTTGTAACAACCATTACAAATGGCCATCAGATAGTGGAACAAAGGCTCATTACCACTAGTCATCAGGGAAATGCAAATTAAATCCACAGGAGCTAACACCTCACACCTGTGGGGATGGCTGTTAGAGTGCTCACAAAAGATAGCAAGTGCTGGCAAGGATGTGGGAACAAGAGAAAGCAAGCCCTTGAACAGTGTTGATGGGGAAAAAGTTAGTGCAACCATTGGGTATGGCTCAAAAAATAAGTCTGGAACTTCTCTGTGATCCAGCAACCCCATGTCTAGGTATGCATCTGTGAGAATTAAAGCAGTATGTCAAAAAGATACTTGCCTTCCCATGTTACATTTTTCACAGTGCCAAGATATTGGAATTAAGTGAAGTGCAATGACTGGGTGAAAAATATGAGATCTGTCTGTCTGTCTATCAATGGCCTACCCATCCATCCATGGTTAAATACTATTCAGTTTTCAAAAAGAAGTAAATATTGTCAATTATGAAAACACAGGTGAATCTAAAGACTGTGATGCTCAAAGAAGCCAGATGGAAAGGTGAGTACCTCATGCTCTCACTTCCATGTGGACTACAAGGTCAAGCTTGTAAAACCAAGGGGTGGCATCACAGCTACCACGGCCAGGTCTCTTTACCTCCTTGCCTGATCCCATGACTACGGACCTATTCCTGCTGTTATTACAACTGCTGTCTGCTAAACTTATAGAAATTCATGCCTACTTGGTGGCTCCTTCCTGCAGTTTGCTCAGATTCCTTGTGGAACATTCCTTGGGTATTCCTGAAGATGAAGTTTGTATTACCCTAGCTGGCATTTATCTTTCTAGTATCAATCCCAGGGGCTTGGGTGGGCTCACCTCCCTGCTGTGAGTACTTCATTTTATTTTGTTTTGTTTTTAGACAGGGTCGCACTATGAAGTCTTGTCTGGCCTGAATTCACTATGCAGTCCAGGCTGGCCTAGGAATGTTAGAGATCCAGCTCTATCT
The DNA here is from genome assembly GCA_004026605.1 of Ondatra zibethicus. Taxonomy (NCBI): domain Eukaryota; kingdom Metazoa; phylum Chordata; class Mammalia; order Rodentia; family Cricetidae; genus Ondatra; species Ondatra zibethicus. The sequence goes on from PVIU01006576.1 coordinate 54,793, forward strand.
ACCTCTGAGTACCAGCATTAGAGTGCATGCCACCACACCCCAAATAATCAGTGTGTTTCATGCCTGGATGGTCAAGACTGAGTTGAGACCACGTAGTACCCCGAGCAGCTGTTTCATTGTACCTGCTAGTATTTCCTTTCTGTGTAGGTGAAGAAGGGGGGTGGGGGAGGAAGACATCCCCCCCCCCGCCCAATACACACACACAAAGTGAGTTATGGAGTGTTCCTGGGAAATTCTGCACCATCCTTCAGGGCTGCATTGAAGCAATGCATCAGTGGAGACCAAATGATGGTTTATGATGTTTACAGATGAAAAGCAGATGTTCCCATTAATGCCAGGGCAGAAAACAATCCCAAGGCAGGTTTATTGTCAAAGCTTATCAAGAAAAGGTCAGACAGGTGACTATCCACACAGGGCCGAGGCTCTGAAACCCTCACACTGCAGTTTCGCTCGTTCTCTTTTTTGTTGCTGTCAAACCTATTTCAGTTCTTCTTTTAAATTCTCCGAGAACGCCATTGATGTCTACTCCTTTGCCATGTCTGGTCTCAGTTGCTGTGAAACTTAGGATTTTAGTAGCAAAGCTTGCACCATGAATATTCAGTTGCTGGGGCTTCACCAGGGCGAGAGGGTTTTTGTAGTTTAATGAGCCTGCCTTTCCGACATGTGGGATGTGGATCTGGTGGGCAGAGAGGCAGTCTGCTTGGTGCCATTTTCCTTCCCAGGTCCATAGCAGACAGAATAGATTACCACAGCAATCCTCTCCTCTGGGCCTTGCAACTCTTCCAGTCTAGCAATTCTGGCTGCTGTGAAGGAGTCTGGTAGAGTTAGTAAGGGGAGGAATCTCATTAGTTATCACTGTACACGGAGGTACGTTCTGCCATGCTGCCATGGTTGCGGGGCGGGGGGGCTTCTGCTTGGGGGCGGTTTGGTAAAAGGCTGTCTTGTTTGATGGAAGCAGAGGTAAGACTTTACTTGTTTTAAAAATACTGCCATAGATTTGGCCCCTGGTCTAGCTCAGAGAGAGCATAGACTTCCAGATAAGATCCTGACTGCTGGACCGGAGAGATGGCTCCGCAGTGCAGAACATTTTGCAGAGGATCCGAGTTCAGTTCCCAGAACCTACACTGGGAGGCTCATAGCTGCCTTTATCTCTAGCTCCAGGAAGTCAGATACCCCCTTCTGGCTGCCTTGGGCACCTGCATGCATGTATATATACATACATACATACATGCATATATGCACACACACACATATAAATAAGAAAAACTAAAAATAAGTCTTAAAAACACCTTGATTCTTCTGTTCATTGACTTTGCAGTTGGGTTAATGTTTATCAAGCAACACTTGCTTTCCTGTCCACTCTGAGGTTGGCAGCCAGATTCTCATGGTGGTGTGGCTCTCATGGACCACAGGACCTTGGCTTATGATCCAAATATCGAAGTTTCTAAAGTGAGTGGAGGCTTTCAAAACAGAAGACAAAATAGTCTTTACTTCACATCTAGCAGGTGGTCCTGGAATCACACAGGTGGACAGGACATGGATGCTGCCCTCGGGTAGCTCAGGAGCTGCTGAAGTGAAATGGAAATAAGACTGTTTCTGATCGTCAAGGAGATAAATGTCATTTTAGACACATGCCCATCAAGCCGCAGGATGCAGTTCTTCAATGGGTAAGTCAGGTAAAGCTCACCTGGGAGGAGTATATTCCAGCCCCTAATACCTCCTGAGTTGTGAGCACCTACAGGGGTAGGGTGTGGTGACAGGGACTGGTCGGTATCAGCATGCCCTACAGCCTGCCTTTCTTGTCCTCTCCACGCTGCGCCAGACCCTGCTAGCTTCTTTTCCTGGTCTGTGAGTCAGGAAGCATATAAGGACTCTGGGATAGAACCCAAAAGGGATGCTCTCTTTCACGGCCTTGCCCTCATCCTCGTCCTGACAAAGCCACATGGAGATGAGCAGAGATAGACACGGCGAAGGTGGCTGACAGGTGGTTCCCATAATACATTTGTCAAATTGATTGTCGTCCCATTTACAAACGAGGACACTGAGGATCCGAGATGAGTCTTGGAGAACATCATGAAATCCCATGCTGCAGCCAGGCGTTGGGTTGGTTGACCTTGGGCTGGTTTCTAATTTTTTTTTTCCTGATCTTCAGTTTCCTCATTGAATAGTGGGGATAATAGCCAAGTGAATTCTGTAGGAATGAAGTCCAGGCTCTTCCATTTCAGGCCCCATGCCGCTGGTCTGTCCTGTGCCAAATGATCTGGCCATTCCTGCCTCTCTCAGTTGTCCTGGAGACTAAGTAGAATGATAGCCGTGCCAGCTGACTGTAAGTTCGGAAGAGCTGTTTCAAGGATCCGGTATCAGTTTCTCAGTGAGTTTTGTGGTGAACATGTCCACTGTTCGTGCTGGGGTGAATGGCAGCCTGCAGTGATATTTTGTTAGTGGTCTAACAAATAAAGCCTACCCAAAGATAAAAGTGCAGACAGAGCTAAGTCACTAGTTAGCCATAGAGGCCAGGGAGTGGTAGCAGACACCTTTAATCCCAGCACTCGGGAGACAGAGGCAGACGGATCTCTGTGAGTTCAAGGCCACCTTGAACTATGTGAAATTAATCCAGTCTAAAAGAGAAACCGAATTTGACTGTGGTGGCTCACACCTTTAATCCCAGTACTTGGGAGTCACACGCCTTTAACCCCAGCACTAGAGAGGTAGAGACAGGAGTGATATGGCCGGGCAGAAAGAGGAATATAAGGTGGGAGGAGACAGGAGCTCAGATGTAGTCTGAGGCTTGGTGGAGACAGATGCAGTCTGAAGATTCGTAGAGACAAGATCACCCCTTCGGTCTAAGCATTGGCAGAGGTAAGGACCTCTCTAGTGGCTGAGTGTTCTGCTTCTCTGATCTTCAGTATTAACCCCTGTAACTGACTCTGGGTTTTTATTATTAATGCCAATTAGAATTCGTGCTACAGCAGCCATATACTTGTTTGCCTGGGACCACTTTGCAAGTCTCAGATGCGGAACTTTCCCAGAGGGATAATTAGACTGATGTCTGCGGCGTGCCAGGTACTGTGCCACATTTCGTCCCCCTCGCTCTCAGCTCTCACCCTCCCCATTGTTAGAAGAAGAGACACAATTCTCAAGAAGCAAAACAGCTTTCCGAGCAGGTCAAAGGCAGCCCCAGGACTTACTTCCACCCCAGCCTGTCTGATGAAGCCCAAGCTCCATGCATCCCACTCCATGAAACAGCAGCAAAAAAAAATACACGCTAGCATTTCTCAGCAATGTAAGAAAATTCAAGGTTTGTACAGAGCATATCCCAGCACGTCTACATGTAAATCAAACTAACTGTGAGTCAGTGTTCGAAACTTGCAGTACCCACTGTTCCCAGGCATGGCAGAGGGAGGGGCTGAGACTCTTTAGTGTGGCCTCCTGGGGGCTTCTGATTGAGTTTTGGCTGTGTCTCCCGAACTCCACTGAAGTTCTCCAGCCCTGGATGTCCAAGTTAGAGGTCTGAGGGGGTAGACGAGCAGCAGGTTCTTTACAGCTTGAAATTGCCTTGCTTCTGCTTTGAAGTTAGCCCCCCAGTTAACCTCCTCCTCCTCACCAGCCTGCTTGGCTTCAGCCCTGAATCAGATTGGAGAGTGTCATTGCTGACCAAGTGAGCTGCAGTGCCTCCTCCAGGGTCTCCCTGCCTGCTCCCTCCCTCGTCCATCAGGGTTCTACACAGCAGTTCTGGAAATGGCACTGTTTCCCACAGCTTCAAATGCTTTGGTTGACTTAGCATACCAGAGTTGCTAAGCTCCTTGTGACCCCCTCTTACCTATGTCTTGTGAATAAGCTCTGCTTCTCCTCAAACATCCTACATCCCTTTAAATACTGGTCCCTCTGCCCAAAGGCCCTCGCTCCTCCACCGAGCAGATGCTCACTTCTCCTTGTACTCCAGCTCGGACACACCCCTTTCCCAATACCTGATCCAGCTGGCCACCTCCTCCTCAGAATGAGACGCTCTCTCTTTGGGGTTTGGTAGCACTCTTTGCTCTTCTCCATTCCCAGTACACTGTTGGTTTGCTATCAGCCCCCTGAACGTCAGAGCTTATCTGGCAGCACAAAAGTTGGGGCTGACAAAGGGACCCTCTTTTATGGCACTATGCATTCTTCTTTATGGCTCTGATGGCCTTGTGTTTGTGGGATCACCTGGTGAATGCCATTTCTCCACTCCAGAAGGCAAGCTCTCAACTGTCTCATTTTGGCTCGTGTGCCAAGTCCCCTGGGAAGTATCCTGAAGACAGAGACCTGCATAGAAAGACCATCTGGCAGGGTTCTTGGAAACACATTGAGGGGGCTTTGGTGAGAAGAGTTCAACTTCTACACAGTCATGACAGAAGCCAGAGTTGATTCATGCAAGGGGCTTGGTCCCCGCATTGGATCTGAGCTACTCTCGGAGAGAAGATGTGATCTGGAGAGATGTGAGCTCTTTCACCAGAGTGCAATCCCCAAAGAAGGAGTTTCTGGAGTGGGAGCTGTCAGGTGCCACTTGTTGAATCCCATGACAGAATCAGTTCTTAAAATAGTGACCACAGCATCCATTGTGCTGCCACAGTCTCAGGACCTGTCCAGAGGCTTAGCAGTAACCAACAGACTCCAAATAAGGGGAGACGTCCATTTATTGGTCTCTCTTTGCCCTATCCCTAAAGTGTGAGATTACGTCTTACTGTCTATCCTAGCGTTCTTTAGAAGGCCTGTCTTAACATACCCAGTAAAGATTTATTCATTGAATGACTAAATTAAAAAGTATGAATGAAAGAGATAATGCTGAAATTTGTGTTGTAAGAAAAGATTAATTTGCACACAGCTCAGCTGTTCAAAGGCTGCAAAACCAAACACGCCTATCGAGTCCTGCCCAGCTTTGTGCACCACAGTGGCTGGTGGTGGGCAGCACCTCCCCCAACAAACCTCTTCCTGTCTGCTTGCCTGTATGATAGATGTGTCTGGAAGGAGGCTGCTAAGGAGGTGATCAAGTCTCTTCCTGGATTACTGTCAGATACAAAGAAGAAATGTCTGGTGCAATGGGGGTATTTAGAATAGAAAGGAGCAGGTTCAGAGAGAATCATGATGGCTATTACAAATATTTGAGGAGAGATCATTGAGACAGATAATAGCTAAATTCTGTACCACTATGAAAAACAGATCAAGGGTTTGGGCTATAGATAGGGAGGTAGGCATATATAATTAGCTTGTGTGCGCGCACACACACACACACACATGCAGCTCTGTATTCACATGTATGGGTTTGAGTATGAAAGCAAGAAAATGAATTGTTCCTCTGGAGTCATATGCTTTGTTTTCTTTGTGTGTGTGTGTATGCACATACGTGTATGCACATGCATGTGAATACGTGCAGGTTTATGTTCACATGTGTGGGTTTGAGTATGAAAGCAAGAAAACAACATCTGGTGTCATTCCTCTGGAGTCATATGCCTTGTTTTCTTTGTGTGTGTGTGTGGTATATATTTGTATGTGTTTCTCTGTGTGAGTACAGGTACACACTATGGATTGAGTGTGTAAGTCAGAGGACAACCGTGGATTTTGGTCCTTGCTTTCTACCTTGTTTGAGGCAGCATTCCTTGTTATCCACTAGGTTATCTGGCCCATGGGCTACTGGGAACTCCTTTGTATATGCCTTCCTTCTTGTAGGAATACTGGGTTGCAGAGGTGGGCTACCACATAGGGTTTTATGTGGGTTCTGGGGATCTGAACTCCGGTCCTCATGCTTTTTTTTTGCAGTACTTTTATATGCTGAGGCCTCCCTCTAGCCCCACCTTGTGCTGTAAGAAAGGGTCTCTCACTGGTCTGCAGCTCCCCAAGCAGTGAGGCTGGCAAACCAGTGAGTGCCAGGGTCAAACAACCATCTACATATAAGATATTTACATTATGATCTCTAGCAGTGGAAAATTATAGTTACGAAGCAGTGGCTAAAATAATTTTATAGTTGGGGGTCACCACAATACAAGGACCTGGATTAAACCATTGAAGCATTAAGAAGGTTGAGAAGCACTGCTGTAGACCCATGCATGAATTAGGCCCAGGGCGTCTCACTCCAGACAATAGGACATCTGAGTGTGTGAGAAGGAGGAAGCCCAGGCCCTGAATCGTGAGAAGGGAGTCAAGTAAGATGAGCCTGTGAATCAGGATGGAGAACCTGAGGTTTGGAAAGCAGTCTGAACCTATGACAGCATGAGTTTGGAGTTCCTGTCTGTATTCTGTTGATTTCTGGTGGTGTGAACCTGAACAAGGACCTTGGTCTCTTGAAACCTCAGGTTTCTCAACAGTAAAATGGGAGACAGGATGATCTCAGAGGCTTCAGTGAATCTGGGCAGCTGCCATATAGCCAGACAAGCACATTATGTAACCAAGCTTAAGCAGAGACAGGAGCTGATGGGGAGGAGGGATGGGACTTGCAGTCCAGCCCACATGTTGGTAACCACTGGTGCTCACATTTCCAGGATAACTAAAGGATGAGTCATGTCTTCATGGGTCACCCTGACTTAAGTAGCAGAAATGAAAGCTTACAAACTTCATTGATAAAATCTCAGCTTTCTAAAAGGATAAAGGGACTCCAATCCCCTTTAAAGGGGATAATTGCTGGTTTACAGACTGGGGTAATGGCCGAGTAGGTCAAGTGCTTGCCCCACAACACTGACCACCTGAGTTTGGATCCCCAGAACCCACATAAAGAAAGCCAGGTACAGTAACATCTATACATCTGAAATCCTAGCACACCCCTATGGAGAGATGGGAGAGAGACAGATGAATGTTCAGAGGCTTGGACAGTTAGTCAAATGTGTGAAACAAGAAGAGGACCAGAGTCTCAAACAAGGTGGAAGGTGAGGACCATCAGTAGAGATTGTCCTCAGGTCTCCACACATGCATCACAACATATGTGCATGCATGCACACCCCACACATACATGAGTAACTGCTGGCTTTCTCCACATGTGCATCATGACACATGTACATGCATGCACACACACACACCCAACACACAGAATAACTGCTGTTTTTCTTCACATCCTGTGTCATTCCCACCTCTCAATGACATGCAGGATGTTGGAGAGCTATTTATCTATCTGTGTTGCTCGGACACAGTCTTCCATTGACACACCCATTCAGCACAACCTTATAACCTCCTCCTGGACCCTTAGCCAGTCCTGGACAGGTCTAAAGTCATTCTCAGTGAGGAGAAGGAAAGGTATTTGTCTCATTTCTCTATATCTAGCTGCCATACCATGGGTGCCTAACTAATGTGTGCTAGATAAAATATAAAATGGCAAGCACTGCATGGAGATCGGTTCTTTGTGTCCTTGGGGCTCTGGAGAGTTGGGTGTAGGTCATTCCATCTGGGACAGTCTTTTCTCTCCCTGGTGGGGGAACTACAGAGTTTAAAGGTGGCCCTTGGGGAGTACTCATTAGCAGGCAGCGCTCTCAGACATCCCCCAGTCAAGCACCAGGGGGGTTGCCACGCTGAACACAGCGTACATCAGATGCCTAATGGCGCGTTTGAGAACATAAGTGGTGTGTACCAAACGGAACCGAAAGGGAATTATAGCCACATGCACAGCAAGGAGGGAAAACACCAAGAGTAGCCTTGAGACAGTGGGCCAGAGACGGTCCTTCAGACACAGGAGAAAACCATTACTCAAGCCCCCAGAGGCCAGGAGCCGTCCCTTTGCGGAGCTGGGCTGGGAGCTGGCTCCTGATCACTGCTGTCTCTGCTTGGCCTGAAGGCCTGGCCCTGACCATGCTACCCTGAAATGGTCTGTCAGTTCTCCTAGCCAGCTTGGCAGGTCTTCCTCCTCTTTCCTTCCCCACCCTCCTCCTCTGCCTCTTCTCCCTCTGTTTTTTTCTATCTCTATCTGCTTCTGACTCTACCTCTCTCTTTCCGTGTGTGTGTGTGATACCTGTGGGTGGGTGTGCCCATGTATGTGGAGGCCAGAGGACAATCTTCAGTGTTGTTCCTCAGGATCCACCCACCTTTTTCTTTGTTTTGTTTGGATACCTGGTCTCTCACCAGCCCAGAACTCAGCTGGTCAGCTAGGCTGGCATGAGTCTGAGTATCCTCAGCACTGGAATTGCAAGTGCACCTACCCTGTTGACTCTTGTCTTCAGTGTGATTTCTGGATAGTGAGCGTGGTCCTTGTGCTTGTATATCAGACACTTCACTGACTGAGCCCTCTTCCTAGATCCATGTAGGTTTTTACTCAACAGATATGTTGGCCTACCTAGTATATGGTTTAAGATTATATGCCACAGTCTATATACCCACAAGATTATATACCTACAAGTCTAGAAACAGCCTGCTTGCCTTTCTGGTTCTGCCATTGCCCTCGGATGGTAATTTCACTTCCCTTGCTTCAACCAGGCCTTGTGTCACCCTCTGCCTTTAAGGTTGCCATGAGGTCTAACTAGACACTATGTCTAAAATACTGAGAGTTGTAGAGATAGTAGAAGCTGTGTTTTTCTGTGTCACACATGCCATATTCAGTATGAGGAGGAAGACCGTGGGCCAGAATTCCAAGATACGGATGTTCAGCTGAAGAGCTGTAAAGGAGTCTTAACTGACCCCAACATAAACACATGCACACATATGTATACACTCCGCATGTACACACAGCTACATGTGCCCAAAGGCACATACATAGAGATACACACATACATAAACACATACACATGCATACACACATAGACAGCACACTTGCGACCTGTAGTAGAGACCCCACTTCCTTGTTCAGTAACCCTTCACTGCAGAGGCAGCGATTCTAGGGCTCGACTCAGTGCAGACCTCTGGGCTCCACAGCTCTGCATTCTAATGCGTTTAAATTTTATTGTGACTGCAAGTCTGTGGGGGGGGGGAGCAGGAGACAGGTGTGTGTTGGTTCAGGCTCTCAGTGGCAGGGATGAGAAATCATGACTTGAATTTCAATCTTATTTGCTCATGCCCTGCCTCGCTCCTGAAAGATCTGAAGTTGTTTACTGTGCAGGGATGACTAAGAAATGGCTCCTACCCTCAGGAACTGGAGGGTCTCTTTCAAGGGAACACGTAAGCAAATCACAACAATAAACAGCAGCAAAAAGATCTAAGCAATCAGCAGAGGAGTCAGTCATACACACACCCAAGGAAACCGACAGCTGGACTGAGTGACCACAGCGTCAGAAAAGGATTCGTGACGGAGCTGAGATTGTCACTGTGGCTGGTGGGAAGGAAGATTTCAGGGCACCGGGGCACTAGAGCAGGGAAGGGCAGATGACACTGAGTGCCCAGAAGTGTGAGCCAATGCCTGTGGATCTCTGGGAAGGAGTAGTGTGCACCTTTGTGGATTTCAAGGGACAAGGAAGTGCTGGTAGAGACAGGAAGGGCTAGACTGATCCAAACTGTGAAGACCCTGGGGCTGGCCTTGGACTGAGCAGGGTCCAACACAGCTCTATGGTTTCCTATGGTGTGCCGTACTAATACTAGGGATAGAAAACATGGACACCAAGAGGTTAAAAGACGTTCTACCACATGCAAGTGATTCCAGGCTTAGCCCTGTGAACAAGTCAAGGCAGCATTCGAACTCAACTCTATGACCCCGGGGCTCACTCCACATGATCCCAAGCAAATGGCAGTGAAGCAGTTCAGGGAACAGTGGGGACCTTAGAAGTAGAAAGGCAGGGTGTGTCTTGTGATCATCTTCCAGGTGAGACATTGGAATGGCCACTCCTGACTCCTCACTGCCATCAGAAGCAAGCAGAGTGGAGTTAGCTGCAGGGCGCAGGAGGCCAGGAGTCTGTCCAGCAGGGACCAGGCAAGAGCCTAGTTGGGGTACCAGGGTTGGTGGGAAGAGGGACAGAAAGAACAGATAGTCTCAGCTCATGTGGAAAAACGGAGAACTGGGGTGCAGAGACAAACCCCATTTTCTGTTTTCTGTGCTTGATTGGCCAGTGGACTCACTCATTCCTGCATGCAGCCAGCACCCAGCCTACAACTCCAGGCCCAGCATAGACTTGCCAGTGACATAGATGGTGAGGGCTGCGTGTTATAGAGGGCTGTGTGTTATAGACTGACACCCAGTGCTTTGCATATTTCTCCGAGACGCTCAGTATGGAAGATGTTACAATCTGTCCTGAGAATAAAGGCCAAGTCCAGAAAGGTTAAGTCATTTATGCAAGACAGAGCTGGTATTAACAACCACGGTAGCAGTGTTTCTCTGATGTGGCTCCTGCCCTGAAAAGCGGCAGGGCCACTGTGTGATCTGACCCCTCGGGGAGGACCCTGGTGACAGAAAGCCAAGCCCATTCTCAGTAATCACTCTGGACAGCAGGTGTAAGCTGCCGTTGTCCTAGGCAAACAGAAATGCAGGGCTTACTGCACTGGAGACAAACTGGTCATATATTCAAAGGACTGTATAGCACATTGCCTTTGCTCATGCCTCATTTACATGCTGAAATCAAGAAGTCTCCCAGACCACCAAAAAGGATCCTTTTAAATGGCAACCAGAATAATCTGGAAGGCAAACTCTGAAAGAAAGAGGGCTGTGGTGCCCCTGAAAGGAGTGCTCCATCCGAGCTCTCCCTGGGCTGGACACAGCGCCTGCAGGGCTCCGGGCAGGTCTCTGAGGAGGGCACCCAGTGCATTTCCCACAGAGCCAGCAGTTCTGAACGACTGGGATGCTCACACCCAGATAGGGGCTGTGCTGGACTCTTTCCACTCCCAGCTCATCCGGAAGAATCCAAACCAGCATTCACTGAGTCGGGTGCAGGGTAGCAGAGGAATAGGAGAAGGCATTGGGAGTGGGTGCAAGGGTAAACTTTAAGGACATTCAGTCCCTGTGGCTAAGAGAAGAAAAGTTCCATGCCCGGAGCCGTATGCTACAGAAAGGACTGCAAAACAGGCTTTCTGACTCTTCGGCTCATCCATGCTGCTTCCCCTCGCTGCTCCTGTGAGCACTTCTCTGCTCTCTCCCGTCTATTCTAGCACCCAGGGACACCTTTCACCCTCTCATTCCTCCAGGCCCCTGGCTCTGCTGTTTCACTTGCCTGGACTGCCCTTCCCGGAGTTGCCCTCCTGGCAGATTCTTTCCCCTTCAAGAGACAGTGGAGACGTCCCATCTGTCCCATCTGGGAAGCCTTGTAGGGATCATAGTGCCTTGCTGAGCCTCTCTGGGCCCCGTTCCCAGGTTAATTGCTGGCATCTATTGTACTGTGGGATTTATGTGTCTCTCTCTCCACTTGACTCCAGGCTCCCAGAGGGCAAAAAATTGCTCTTGTTCATCTCTGTATCCCAGTGCTCTGTACAGGCAATCCAATGAGCTCTCAATCATGGTTACTGTACTGAATTGAAATGTCCTTGCTAGGGAGGGGCATTATAACAAGAGAGGACGGCTGAGAAGAGGAATAGATGGAAGGCGGGCAGGAGGCGATGGGAATTCATAGCTGACTCCACTTCCTCGTGTCCTATGGGGCAGAGGGTGATCCTGCCAAAAGAAGGGGCTCAGAATAGGTTTAAGGGCACAGGGAAAGAGGAGAAGAGGGGCTGGCTAGTGGCCCTAGAGACTGCTCAACCCTGCATCTGCCTGTTGGAGTCAGTCTCTGGAAAACTACCAGTGAATTAAAGCCCAATAAAAAAGTCAATTAAGTCCAAACTCGTTTATGCCTTAAGCTCCCCCAAGCCAGTGAGCCAGAATGCAAGCTGGGCCGATATTTCTCCATTTCCCTCCACGTCTACATTGGTCTCCAGTGAAGCAGCCGTGACACATTTTATTTCAACTATAAATGGGGCAGATAGACTGATAGCAAAGTAATGGCTGCCGGGGGCTCTTTGGACAGCAGCCAAGAGATCCTTGTCAGTAGGGGCGATGGCATGTTCTGACCTTGGGTTCTGGAAGGACATTGGGGATCTATGGGAGTGCATGTATTTCCACATGCATGTGGGTGTTTGTGCATATGTCATGTGTGTACACTGTTGTTCAGTATGTAGGTAAGTGCAATTTTAAAGATCCTCATTTGTACATTGATTCACTGTGTTTTCCAGAATAAGTGCTATGCACTTTATTTGACCCTGGGGATTTTGGAGTGAGAGAGAGTTTCAGCCCTTATCTCTGTGTCGTACTCAGTTCAGAAGTCCTGAAGAGAAGGTGGACATGAATTGATTGTTATGTGAATGAAGGTGTGCGCATGGGTGCTTCAATATGGGTGTGTATGCATCCCTGTGCTTGTGTGCCCAGATAAAATGGGATGTATGTGGGGGGCTTGGACTCAGATAGGGTCCTCTGGAAATGCACTTAGTGTTCTTAATTATTACTAAGTCATCTTTCCAGCCCTTCCACCTCATGTTTTAAGACAGGGTCACTCATTGACCTGGTGTTTGTTCATTAGTTAGATTAGCAGGCCAGGGCTCCCCAGGATCTGCCTATAGCAGAACAAAGCAGAACAGAGCTAGGTGGGGAAAACTAAACTGAATGCTGAGAAAAAGAAGGCTGAGTCAGAGAGAAGCCATGTAGCCCTGCCAGAGACAGACACTAGAACTTTACCCGGTAAGCCACAGCCTCGTGGTGATACACAAATTAATGGAGATGGATTAATTTAAGATATGAGTTAGCCAGGAATACGCTTAAGCTATTGGCCAAACAGTATTGCAAATAATATGGTTTCTGTGTGATTATTTTGGGGCTGAGCAGCTGGAAACAAACAAGCAGCCTCCTACAACAAGCTAGGGCTGGAGCCCTTTGAGTGCCCCTGCCCATGTAAAAAATTATTTCTTATAGGACTTCTCAGAGTTTTTAATACATTGTACATTGTGAGTTTTAGGGAGCTGAGGGAAGAGCATGCACTCCTTCTATCTCAGATTGGATTTACCCAGAGGCTAGGATTTATGGGCAGTGACTCAAGGAAGCCATAGGAGGTGATAAGTGAGGTAGGGAAAGGGGACCAGTTCCTGTTCCAAATGGCTAAGGACCTCTGAGAGATGGTGAAAACTCATGCAGGAGCAAAGGGAGGGTAAACATATGCCTGACTGCTCCTGTTTAGTCTAGGGGCGGGGCTGGTACTCCAGAATGCCCTGCGTCCCTGTAGGTGGCAGATGCTCTCATGAGTTTTCAGAAAGTGCCTGACAGCAGATGAAAGGAACGTGCCAAGGGGACAAGGTGCTGAGAGTAGCCACCTGACAGTCCCCATACCCACCAGATCCAGAGCTTGGTTCTATTGTTCCCTCTTTCGGTAGCACTGACTAAAAGGATAAAGTGTGAAATCACTCCACGGATTAGCCCTAAGCTATTTTTCTAATTTTATCCCTTCCCACTTCCTTTTAGCCTCAAAGCCAAGGTATTTGAATAACCACAGTGGACTGGCAGCATGGCTAGGATAACACAGAAAGGTCTCTTCCAACTGGGATTTCTGGCCTGGAATGTAGCTCAGTTTTTCTTCAGCACGCACCAAGCCCCGAGTCTGACCCCTGGCGTCACATAGCCTAGATGTGGGGAGGAGACTAGAATGCCAGCACTCATGAGGTAGAGGCAGGAGAATCAGGGGTGCAAGGTCATTCTAGAGTAAATATCAAGTTGGAGGCCAGCTTGAGATACATACACAAGGACCTCTCTCAATAAGGAGAAAACCAGCTAACAACCAATCAAACATAAAGCCAAAACCAATTAGGATTTCTGAGGATATTTCTAGCTCTCTGCACAGATGTATATTCTATATCCCTGGAGGAGCGAGCACTATGGCTCATTGCAGGACAGGGACAACGAATAAGGAAGAGGCATGAAAGTCCTGGCGAGTGATGCTTGGCAGAAGAGCCACAAGCATTGTGGTTGAAAGAAGCCAAGATGAGGCTGGTGAGTCAGATCCAAGCTTTGGGCACACAGTGCTTGAGAAAAACAAGGGGGTGATGAGCCAAGGGGTCAGAAGGTGCTGAGTAGCATTGCCCTGAGTCACTATCTCAGGGGCTTGCTGGTGTCTTAAAGGGACCACAATGTGTAAAACAAAGAGAATGTCAGCACCAGAGGTTCCAGAGAGTTGGTGATCATCTACTTTGAAATACAAGGAAAGCTGACTAGAGGGGAGAAGAAGTTTTCTTGATGTCACCCATCAATTCAGGAGCAGAGCCTGGGTCAGCACACAAGTCTCTTGTGTGTAGAAGGAATTTTCTCAGCTCTCGATCTGCACCTGAGAGGTTTCCTGCTTGCCAAGAGTTTGACCATTTCTCCACAAAGAACAGAACCAAACCTGTATTTCCCTTTGCTCTGCTGCCTTCAGCCTAGGATGCCAACTGCCTCACATGCCACCTCTTCTGTCATTTTCATGTGTTCCAGGGGTGTCTCTCTGCCACCTCAGGTAGTAATAACATTTCAGTTTTTAGAAACATCAGCAAGTTTTGCCAGGCAGTGTGAGGGATAAGGAATGCTAATGCTTCCATCTGGGGATTATGTTAATACACTGTCCTGAACTGACATTTGAAAAATTATGCATTTTAATTGGCTGCCTTTTCTGTCTGCAAGACCAGGGTCAGATTACATTGCATCAGGGTGGTAGAGGTTTTGTGAGAGAGGCCCGATGTTGGGTTGGAAGGAATTGGTCTGGGGTCAGAAGTCTTGGGTGCCAGCCCACAGGTATGTGACCTTACATGGGCTGCCTCCTATATTCAGGTTTTAGCTTACTGTAAAGTGAAGGAGTGGGGATATTCAACCTCTGAGGCTTCACTCAGCTTTAACCACGTGTGACTCTTGACTGTGAGAGTCTCCTCAAAGCTCTTGCCTTTTTCTATCCTTTGGGTTAGGATGTCATAGTTTTGTTTGCTGTTGCTATGATAAAATACCCTGACAAAAGTGACTTAAAGGGTAAAAGGGTCAATAGGCTCATAGTTCCAGGTTACAGGCATCATGCAGGAGGAGTCAAGGCAGCAGGGACTCAAAGCAGCTAGTCACATCACATCCACAGTAGAGCAAAGGGCAAGGAGTTAATGCGTGCACACTTGTGGTCAACTCTCTTTCTCCACTCTTAAGTTCAGAATGCTCTGCCTAGGGAATGCTGCTACCCACAGTGGGCGGGTCTTTCTATAGTTTGGAATACCCTGCCTAGGGAATAGTGCCACCCACAGTGGCACCACTAACTTAATTAATGTAATCAAGACAATCCTCTTCCAAACATGTCCATAGGCCAACCTAATCTAGACAGTCTCTCATGGGGACTCCATTCATAGCTGATTCTAGATGGTGTCAACTAGCCTTCACATTAGACTTCCAACCATATCACCCATTCCCAGCTTTGCCCTTGGCAGTGAAGCACTTTGCTTATCTGTTCTTTACCTTCCAGACCTCTCTACCCGTGCTCAGCTCTTTCCCAGCACCAGAGTGAAGGTGGAGCTAGCTGCTCAAGTCAGTTCACCAGACCTCTCTTCTCTCTGATGTCTACATGGTTTCCTAGGAAAGTCCTTTTGAGTCTATTCTATCTTTGACTCTCCAGGTCATGGGTTGCTAATTGTAATCCTCTTTTTGCTCATCTAATAATAAACTGATGGTTGTCCTGTATAGTATTGTTTGGGTACAGGGTCTCCATAGTCTTTTCTTTTCAGTGATGACGTTAGACATGTCTCTACTACCTCTCATTTGGGCCACTGGTTCTCAGTCTTTCTCCCTTCTGGGCTGTCACTTATCTTGCCCAAATTCCCCTTTGTTAACTAAAGTGGCTCCCTATTGTAGGTTGCCACAGACAGACTGGCCTCAATGTCTCATTTCCAAATACTTCTCCATGAACTGTATCTAGTAGGATGCCTTCATCTCCCGTACAGAGTTGAGGTTGCAAACCTGAAGAAATGTAGTTGCTGAAGGCAGAGGAAGGAGAGGGCAGTATCAGTCCTGTCTTCTCCTACTACCAGCTCCTATGGAGGCTCTTTACCATCTGGACACTGAGCCTTCCTTACAATTGGCAAAAATGCCCTATTTACAGGGCTGTAGCAAGGATCAGATGAGATGAGCATGCATATGCACTTGGGAAGGACAATACATTAGAACAGCATTATCTTCAAACATCTTTTGGGGTCCAACTTGGGATGGTGACAAAATACATGTGCCCAGGTCTGGCAAAGATTCTGTGATGAGGTCTAAGTAAAAGCATTATAGTTTTGTGTTATTGCACCTCCAACCTCATCTTAGAAGATTCCCCTCTTCATCTAGCTTCCAAGGCCCACTGATCATGAGCCATTCTGTATGCAGTTGTCAAAGCATTTCTCTCTCTCTCTCTCTCTCTCTCTCTCTCTCTCTCTCTCTCTCTCTCACTTTCTCTCTCTTTCAACTCTGGGACAGTTTTTGAGTATGTGTAAGTCACTGTGCTATTGCAGAGAAAACAAGAGCTTTGGGATTGGACTGGTAAAGTTTTGACTGCTCTTTGCTACTGATTATCTTGTGACTTGTAAATTGCCTACCCTCCAAACCTTTGTTCACCTCTCTGGAATAGGAATTACAGCAATTAGCTCAGGGCTGTGGTTAGGAGTGCAGGAAATGAGCTCACAGAGTAAAGTGACTCCTACATTGTACAGGGTCAAGAAAAGCTGATTCTCTGCACTCTGGGGTCCAGAGACCTGCTATCATGAAGAGGTGATTTGCAGAGCCTGGCCATAGCTGAAAAACTTACGGTGAATCCCCAGAGCCCAGGGCCTGTCATGCAGGAAACCCACTTCTCCCTGATCAGGGCTAATAAAGTTTAATCACCTCCTATGTGAAGCAGTTCTTATTAGGTGCATACAGGGCTGGCTTGTCATGGAGCTCCCATGAGGCATAGCCACAGGAAGAGCCAGAGCACATCAGGGTGGGGTAGTGATAGCTTTTTGCCACAGATAGGGTATGGATGGGATGGAGAGGCTTGATTATAGCAGCCTACAGGCCTCCTGCAGAGCTCTATGATCGGAGGCCTTTATGGTGAGCTTAACAACAGCTCGCAGTAATTTTTCATCTGCAGAGAATGATGGCTACCTGTCCCTCACACAGGACTGGATCTGACTCATGGCAAAGTTAAAGCTCTCTCATCTGATCAAGAGTCCCCCCTATGTCAAGGATGTTCCTCTCCCATCAGACTGGAACCCTCCAGGGTTGGGTGATGTAGCCTCGTCCATTAGACTGTCACTCCCACTAGGACTCTGTGTGCCCTCCCCATTATAGTAGGTGTGACCCTTAAGAGTGAGCTGAGCACCAACGTTCACCTCTTTCTGCCTCCTGACAACATATGTGATGTGACCCACTCCTTCACATCCCTGTCGCCATGGTTTCCCCATCATGATAGATGGCATCTTAAACTGTGAGCCAAGAGGAAGCCTTTCTTCTTTGAGTTGCTTTGTCCGGTGTTTTGTCACAGCCAGGGGAAGAGCAACTCAAACACTACATTTTCTGCAGAAAGCTGTCTCTACCATCAAACATAGGATTTTCTCCCCAAGAGTGAAAGCTACGGTGGCCTTTGTCCCAAGGCTTTCTAGAATGCCGCTTCCTCTCATCTGTAAGGCTCTTATGACTCTGGAGGTTCTGCCCTTTGCTTTGTAAGCAGTAAAAAGAAACACCCTGAACCAGAAGGCAACCAGCTTTCTTTTACAGGTTGGCTGTTGGCTTTTAAGTAAAGATAGTTAAAATAATTTATATCCTGCTCAGGGAGAAAACCGGAGAGAGGAAGGAGGGGTAGGTTTTCCTGGCACAAAAAAGCACCATAAAATGTCCTGCTAAATGCTCACTCAGCGGCCTCCATTCCTTCCAGCGCAGAGCAAACACCATGATTTAAGCTGAGCTCTAGGGAAAGGTTGGTACCAGAGCTATGGCTGCAGATTTGACCCAAACACTTTGGGTTGGAGTCTGGCCTCTCCGAAGACAAAGGACAGAGATGCATCGGTCTCCTGGACCAGGAAAAGGGGGACTTGACAGGGTGCTGTGGCTCCCAGAAGATATAAGGCCCATTTCATGAGCTTCTATTTTGGTCCATTAATTTATGTTCAGAGCTTCAGGGCAAGATCTAGAAGAGGAAGCAAGGAGCTAGGGTTCTCCCAGCTCTGCTATTAACTAACCATGCTTCAATGGACCGATCTCTCACTCACACAAACCTTAATCCTTACTGACTATGGTTTTTCTAACATGGTCCACAACCAACCAGGGTGTTCATGGGGCCTGAAAACTTAGATGAATGTATGTAATATAAACAAGGACATCGATTATCACAAAATAAAAGTGTTCATGTTTATAAACGTCCATAACATATATTCGTAGGTATAAGATTATTTGACAAGTATCTATGTCTTTCATTATACTGTAAATTCTATGTGACCCCCTGCTCACCACAATGGGCTCTTCTGCATGCTGTATAGTTCTTACCTCGCATCTAGAGGGGCCCATCAGTGGTTTACATTGTTGTGAGTCATGTTGGTGTCATGAACTATGATAACAACCTGCCAGGATAGATGTGCCCACCGGGGTAACCAACTGCATTTCGATTGGATTTGGGGTTGACTCCACAGAAAAAGAGTCCATAACTGATACTATAAATCCACTTAAAAGCCCATCACAAGGAGTGTCATAGACGATGGGAGACGGGGACTTAACTTTGTTGTTGAGATAAATTGACACAGCATCGAACTGCCTTCTAACTGTATTATTTATACCCATACACACAGTTTACCATTCACAGTCTTAAGTCACTCTCTTTGCAGTGAATTAGGTGCTGAGAATAAGTGACATAAACAAGTTACTCATACCGCCAAGGCTCAAGAAACATGGCCAAGGAGCAGACAGAAAGAAAGTAAGAACTGGAAGACAAGGAGAAGGGCTACAGAACGCCAGCTCCTGGGATAATACACAGCCATTGAAATCAGTGACTGCCCTGGGTCTGCGCAGATGAATCCATAAACAGCCAGGCATGGACAGAGGAGGAGCATGTGGCTCCGCCCCTCACTGATAAACAATGTCTGCTATTATACTCCAGGAAGGGCGAAGCCATTGCCTTCAGTTATGTACCCACTGGTGACCCACCAGGCTTCAATGAATACTTCCAATCCAACATCTACACAGATGACCCTGTCTAAATGGAAGGACTCCTAAAACAGAGCAAAGGTCATGAATCTGTGAAAGAGACAGGCGGTGGTGGGTTCGTAAGGGTGGGGGCGGAGCAGACAAGAGAGGGTAGCGTAGCGAGAAGAGAGTAATCAGAATGTATCATGCACGTGTATGAAATTATCAAAGAACTAAAATAATGCAAATGAGCTACGGACTATGTGAACAGCAAGGCTTCTCTTGGGAATGGAGGGACTAGTGCGATGAAGCGAGGACCCCAAAAGTAGGCTGAGAACATGCCCAGATGTCCGGAACACCCATCTTATTAGCTTGAAGCTCCATGGTAGCTAGAGGCAACGTTTCTACCCAGAGAATTCAGTTGTTCTAAAAGAGACTCAGGTGGAGAGTTAAGAGCCAGCATGCTGAGATGAATCCACTCGTACCTCCCAGCTTCCTCTGAACGTTTATAGATCCATTCTCCACCTTCAAAGACTGACTGTATCCTTTCATAGAGGATTAAACTCCTGCCCCAGGAATTTGGACTATGGTGGGTCAACACATGCCCAGGCAGAAGTCATCAGAAATGCAGAGCAGGCTGGTTCTCTGGAGAGAACGGGGAGAAAGGAGATCAAGAGAGACTGGGGCTCTTTGAACAGGAGCTTCTTTTCCCCAGAAGGTATGGCTCCTCCCTTGATCACATGACTCGACTTTCCAAGACTCGGTTCAATGATCACATTCCCTACTCGGGAAGAACTCACCACGTTCTTTGTGTCTCCCTGGGGGAAATGCATATTTTGTCATGTATCTCAAAGTACTGACAATAACCATTTGTGATTCATGTAATAATATTTCCTGTTTTGGAGATTTCTTCGCTTTCCACATAGAATTCAAAAAGCTCACCAAAGGCCTGGCGATGGGATTAGAGAACAATGGAGTACAATGAGCCTTGGCTGGAAGGAATATTAGTTCTGTTTATTTTCTGTGTCTTCAAAGGCTCCAGCTTGCTACCTGGTAGTAGTGATTGTTTACACTGTTTATTCTTCCTGAATGCTGGCCAAGCAGGTGAAATGCTAATATCTTGAAATTTAGTTATTTCTGATGGACCCCATTTAAGAACAGCTACAACCTAGAACTGGTTTATGTCAAGGTTGCTTGCATTCTATAAGGCTAAGAATTACCTATTTTGAACAGTATTAATCTCATGATAAAAGGTAGTTATTATATTCTTTAAGTATGATTGAAATATACTTTCAAAAATGCAGTTTATTGAAGTCTTGTTAGGTGCCAGAATTGCAAGAATTACTTTTGCTTTTCATATATGGTCCCTTATTCTCAAAATACCTCAGTTAGAAAACCTATGATTATCCCCATTTAGGAGAGAACAGAGAATGGTCAGAAATACTGAACAACTGGTTCAAGGTCATAGAGCCAGCTAAAGGTTATCTGTAGACCATTGGTCTCCATAGTGTTTTATTAGTCTATACTGACCAATCTTTTTACCATTTCCTAGCAACAGACAAAATAGTTCCCATAGCAACAGTAGTAAAATCAGTACTTGTATTTGGATAATATGATTTTTTAAAGGTCCCTTAAGTTCTAAGTTAGTAGTCTATGCCTGGGAACATACATTAAAAGAAATTAACCTAACAGTGGAGAAAATTTATGCACAAAGAAATGTCCATCAAACCCATTTTGAATGAATTGAAGGCTCACTCCAAGAGATTGACCCCATATCTGACACTGCTAAAGTGACTTAGAACTTGAGAGTTAGATAAGTCACAGGCCTTATCAAAAACCTACTACTATTCCTTTACAGACACATAGCAATAAAATGGCTTCGAATGACATCCTGTTTTACTAATAGATCAGTGCCTTGCTCAGTTTTCATCAGAGAAGTTTCTTCTTGTAGTAGGTGGAATTAACTGAGACCCACAACTAGACAGTGTGCAGAAATAGAGAGACTTTGGAGCACCCAGTCTTAAATGGGATGTCTTTGTCAAACCCTTTCTCTCAAGGGTCAAGGATCCATGCAGAAGAGAAGAAAGAAAGGTTGTAGGAGCCAGAGGTGGTGGATGCCTCCAAAGAAAGCATCTTCTAGACCCAACGGGACTGGTACACAGAGGAACTCACAGAGACTTGAGAGCACGCACAGGTTCAAACCAGACAAAACCAGACACGGAGAAAGGGAAGTGGACACAGAGTCCCATCCCTGACCAAGAAGCTATTGGCAATTGATACAGGTTGGGAAAGAGAAGCTCTGTTTTCTTCAGTGGAGTGCCCTGGGTGTATCAACCACAGTCAAGGGAAGGCCCCATTTCCAAGAGTAGTTGGCCAACACAAAATAGACCCCATTTGAGTGTGTGTGTGTGCATGCACTTTCTGCTTGATATTTTTTCTCTTATTTTCTCACTCCTGTTTAGTTTGTTTTTATTTTTGATTCTTTTATGGTTTTTATTATTTTTGCTTTAATAGAGAACATGAAGTTGGATGGACAGGGAGGTGGGGAAGGTCTGGGAGAGCTGGGAAAATGGAAAGAACATAATCAAATGTGAAATGTACTGCATAAACATTTTAATAAAACTTCTTAAAAAAGAATTGTGATGCCAAGATCCAGAATACACACCAGTCATTGGCTATCAAGTTGCCAAGATCCAGAATACACACCAGTCATTGGCTATCAAGTTGCCAAGATCCAGAATACACACCAGTCATTGGCTATCAAGTTGCTACTTTCAATCTTTACTGTAAGATCACATTAGTGTCTAATGGCAGCAAGATTTTTGTCCACATAAGGTATGCTATGGAGATGCTTGTGAGGACATTTGTAAAAATCAAACATGTGATATAGAAATAAAAACAGAAGTTTTCCAGTTAAAATTCAGAAATTTATTTTGTTAACTTCAAAGTAAAATTCAGAAAAATGCCAAGGTCTTTAAGAAAAAGAGATTTCCAACAACAATTGGATGCATTTTGTCTAATATTACAAAAGTAGCAACTAGTCATCTGGGGGATGCCTTAATACTATTGAGTGAAATATGGAAGACCTGTACCGATGTGGCCCCACTAGATGCAAGCTGCTCTCTGTTCCCAGAAACGAATCCCATTTTCTAGGAACTGCCAGCATAGAAACTGCCCTCTTGGGTGACTGGCCCAGGGTAGACACCCTACTCTACCAGAGAAAACAAATTTTCTTTATGGAACTTTTTCAGAATGGATCTGGAGGAGCTCAATACCCTTTTGTGAACATCAGACATGCTGCTCACTCTGTCTTGCCCTTGCAAAAGTGAAGTCAGAAGAGGTCTAGAAGAAATGGGGAAGGAAGGAAGAAGAGGAGCAGGAGGAGGAAGAGGAGGAGCAAGAGGAAGAAAGAAGGAAGGAGTTTGAAAATTGTAAAAACAAGTGCGATGTCCTTCTTGCATCCCCATGCCACCCCTCAACTCTTCAGAGAGCTCAACAGCACTTGGGCCCTGAGAGACCCCCACACATTCTTCTACTAAGTTTTCCCCTTGTTCAAGCCAGCCAGAATTTATTTTCTGTTAAGTGCAAGAGTGTTCAGTTAAGCAGCAGAGTTTTAACAGAAAGAAACTGTGATGACATGTTGATGAACAATGTGGATTCAAGACAGCCAGCCAGTGGACCACAAAGAAGCTGCCTGAAGAAGAATGGGACATGATCACAGGAGGATGTATGTGCTGACTCAGATGCACACAAGTTGGGGAGTTGAGCCATTCACTTTGTGGGCATCAGTGTGGGGACTAAATGTCAACTCTAGGATGTGTATCAAGGCTCCTATCCTTTTGAAAAATCCACCACTGAATGTACTGTGGCAGAGCCATGCAAACATGGGAGGAACGTCCACCATTGCCTCTAGATTTCCATTAATCTGGAAGCTACCTGCTCACCAGGACTGCTACAAGGGCCTGGTACAGAGACATGCAAAGTCCACCTTTTATGGGTAGCAAGCTTGAGTTTGTGTGGGGACAGGTTTCACTGTTTATGGTTCTGAAGCTGTAGACTGGGTGCTTTCTGAACCCCAGGGCATAGGTGTTTCCTCATCTTTTTTCATGTATAAATCAAGATGCTCACAGGGGTAGGTGCTGGGCAGAGAGAATAATTAATGGTGTCTAGTGAGACATAAAAGAGGAATAGATTCATTCTACTTATACAGAGTCCCTTGTGGGACAGCCAGGGTTTCTACTTACATGTATTCTCTCAGCTTCAAGCCCACCTTCCCACTTTCTTCTCTGAGAACTGTGCAAGCCACATTGTGAAGATGCATCTTGCAGGAGATTGGTGATTTGGGATGGCCTTGGAGGAGACTGGAGAATGGACCATCCATCTTCTCGCTTCAGTCTGCACCCTCCCTAGAGTCTCTGTCTCCTTTGTCTCCTCCAGCACCACAGCAGAACCAGTTACACTCTGCCCCTCCTCCTCTGGGTTCCCTTCTATGTTCTGAGCATCCACCTTCCTGCCTGCATCATCTTCTCAGTACCTGGCCAGGAGCACCCCTGGCTCCATGCTGGTGACGTCACTTCTTCTCTTTCCTTCCCCTGTCTCAGAAAGCCACAGTAACTAATCCCCTACACCAACCATTGGCAACTCCCTTTTGCTTCTTCAGCCATCTAACAAACATGTAATATAGGTCTCAGATTTAGAGATCTGTTTATATAACCAATCTAGTACCTCTCTAATCTTAATTTCTCCATTTATAAAAATGACAGCTAGTCCGTAATCCATGAAGCTGTTGGGAGGGGTCAGTGGCCTGGCAGTCAAGTGCCATTCCCTTCCCACCAGTACTGGAATACAGATGGCCTCTGACTTTGCAATGGCGATCCACAACTAGTACAGATGCACTTCACATTCTGAATTTTCACCTTTTTGCTGGGCTAGTGATTCAAAATGCAGTGCTGTCTCACAAAGCTGGGCACTATTTGTCAAGTCTGAGCTCTCAGGTATAACCATGAGGGTCAACAACATGCTACCGTTACCAGTATTTTATTTAAACAGGAAAGAGGATTTTTTGTTTGTGTTTGTGGATACAGGGATTCAACGCATTAAATGAACTACCCCATGCTTCCTGATAGTGTGGGCTTTGTGTTAGATGATTTCACCCACTATAGGTTATTGGAAGTGTTCTTTTTGTATTTAAGATAGGCTGGGATAAGTTAGCATGATCAATAGGTCAGGTATATAAAAAGCATCAAGCTTCTGCAAGCCACATACCAAAAGGAGAGTTTCTACCCTTTTCTTTTTAAAAACTGATTTATTATCATTTGTTGTAAGGAGGCTGCTAGTTAGTTCCTGGCCGCTTAGCCCCCAAATAATCACAGAGAAACTGTATTAATTAAATCACTGCTTGGCTCGTTAGCTTTAGCTTCTTATTGGCTAACTCTTACATATTAATTTAACCCATTTCTATTAATCTGTGTATCGTCACATGGCTGTGGCTTACTGGGTAAAGTTCCAGCGTCTGTCTCTGGAGGGGCTACATGGCTTCTCCCTGACTCCTCCCTTCTTTCTCCCAGCATTCAGTTTAGTTTTCCCCACCTAGCTCTGTTCCCCTATAGCTCTGCTATAGGCCCAAATCAGTTCCTTTATTAATCAATGATATTCACAGCATACAGAGAGGAATCCCACATCAATCATTATTGTTATTATTATTGTGTGTGTCTGTGTGTGTGCCAGAAGCTGACTATAAGATGTCCTCCTCCATTACCCTCCATTTTATCTTTTCAGACAAAGTTTCTCATTGAAGCAAGCACTTACAGATTAGCAAGCCTACTTGGCTACTGAGCTCTGGGGACCCTCTTGTCTGTGCTCTGACTTGCACTAGAATTACACTTTATGTTGGAGCTGTGGATTGAACTCACGTCCTCATGCTTCATGTCCTCAGGCACTCTGTTGAGTGATCCACTTCCCTAGCCCCCTCCCTTGGTTTTCTCTGGAAAGAATTGGTCTTCAGGAATCAGGTCCCAGTGAGGTTGAAGCTATGTCCAACAGAGCCCCTTGCCCACCTGCCACCACCAGTCCAGAGGCACAGCTGGTAGCCACCCACAGCAGGCAGAGGCGGAAGTGTTCAGGATGAGCTGCACGTGGAAGCAAACCCTTCTCTCAGCATTCTCTGTCTTAGTCATTTGAACAGATTCTAATTTAGTCTCAGAAACATTTTTCAATGGCCCCAGGCAAGTGCTACATCTCACGACAGAAATGGGTACAGGGAACTCAACTCCAACCCTCCTTCTTGGAGTCTGTGATGAATCCCTGGAAGACACTTGGGTGAGGAAAGAGGGAGAGCTACCATCTGCATGACTAGAATTAATGAAGGAAGGAAGGAAAGAAGGGAGGAAGGGAGGAACAAAAGAAGGAAGGAAGGAAGGGAGGGAGGAAGAGAGAAAGGAAGGAAAAATCACCTTCATTTAATCCTTCCCACTCATTTGCCCATACTTCAGATGGGGGAAACTATAGTCAAGGTGGCAGAGGTGGGATCTGAAGCCCACTGTGCTGACTTCAGAGCTCCTGGGTGCAGGGTGACATCTGGACTCTGAACAGGTGTCATTCAGCTCACAGTTTCTCTACAGCATGCTCCTCTCTGGCTCAGAGCTGACTAGCCAGAATTGGGCTATCAGCCCAGACCTCCCAGTGCATGAGAAGCAGGAGGGAGACGATGTTACGGCTAGACCCCACCTCTGGAACTCGGAGAAGACTTTCCTGCTAATAAAAGCTGCATCACACCCATGTCCTGATCCCCTGTACCCTGACTTCCATCTGGTTGGACTCCAAAGAGTAGCTGAGGTCTACACCGGAAGGCGGGAAGAATGAGGGAGCAGCTGGAGGGAATTAGAAGCCTACATGAGAAACGTAGGATGGAAGCTGCCTTCGTGAGAGTTTTTATGAATTCAGTGATTGTTGAGGGTGGCGGAACTGTCTTCCACAAACACAGCCTGGAACATCCTCCTCCCATGCTAGTGCCAACTGAGGGTCAAATGGGGTCATTCTGGTTTTCCTCGCATCAGTTTTGTTTTTATTTTTTGATGTCTTTCAAAGGACTGCTCTCTCCATTCTGAAAATACACTTGATGGTTTGGGTTCCACATTTGAAACAAGGACAGGTGACATCTCAGTCTAGATGAGGCTACATTATCCAGAGCCTATTAAAGGAAAGCAATGGTAGATGGGAGGAATGTTTCTTTGATCATTGCTGAAAAATAGAGGAGACCCAAATGTTTCAGGACACACAGCAGAAAAAAAAAAGCAATTGAGAGAGCGAGAGAAAGCGAGCGAGCGAGCAAGAGAGAGCCTTAGTAACTGCACATTTCAATTTACTGGAAACAGAAATGCATCTCATTGCTCTCATACAAGTTCCCCCGTGTTTAAATCCAGACAGACAGGAGGACCTGTGCGGTACCACTAAATAGTTGCGACTGCGATGTCACTGACATGCGTATGTACACACCAAGTTGGGCTAAAGCTTCAAGCATCTTCAAGCAACTTTCCTGGCAAGTTTCCCCTCCCTGCCAGTTTTTCACTTTTAATGAGACACAGCAGGGTTGTCCCAGGGAAACTGCGAGGTAGCAGCACAGAGGCAGCAAAGCAATCTTTTCTGATGTTTCTACCTTAGGTTTTAATTGAGGGAGGATCTGCTAATGATTTTTCTAATGAGCAAAAATGACCTCACACTACAGTGAAAATGTGGGGCTGGCGCCAACTTAGTTGGCAAGCAGAGGAAGGAAAGGGGGCTAGGATTTATGGAGCATGGTATATCCATCATCGCTTTTGTTTGTTTTTTGGAGCCTGGGTTTCATGCATCCCAGGCTGGCATCAGACTCACCATATAGCCAGGATGACCTTGAACTTAGGGTTCCCCTGAATCCACCTCTAGAGTGCTGGGATGACTGGTGTGTGGCACTGGGGATGAACCTAAGGCTGCTAAGGCTTTGCTCATCTGGGCAAGCACCCCGCCACATCGCTGCACTTCCGACTTATCACCAGCATTCTTACATGCTCCTATTTGTGAGCCTGTGGGCCTGAATCCAGCTGAGACTGGCGGGTTGCCCTCTCCAGGTTAGGGCTGTCATTTTGGGTCCTGACTTTATCACAGACTGCAGAGCTTGAGGTGTCTGCTTGGAATCCCATGAAACCCAGTCCAGGGAACTTTGGAGGTCAAGGAGATTATGGTGGCCACCAGACAGAGAGGAGGTAAGCCTGAAGAGGGACAGATGGAAGGAGAACAGCATCTCCACTTAGGACAAGAAGGGCAAGCCTAGCTGCACTGTGCAGAAGGGAGCACACAGTTACCAAGGGACCTTATATTTGCCATGTCATTTCCTGGGCCCACAGGCTGGCAGGGAGATGATTAGACCTTAAGCTTATACTGTGCATCATATTGCTGAAAGAACCACACACATATTCGACACCCCCCCCCCATTAGCCAGGGCAGTGATTAGCCAACCTGCTCCACAGACAATTAATTTGAGGCTCAGACAGGAGCAACCAAGTGCCCACGGTCACACAAGAAGCAGCAAAACTAGGGTTTGAATCAAGGTCACTTGACTTTTATAGACTTTGGCCCTACTGTGCCATGCTCCCCATATTGGAGTGGGCTCTAGGTAGCAGATATCAGTTCCCAAGTGCATTAAGATCCTGGGGTCAGAGATTCAACTGCATGGACTCTAACTCCAGTTCTACCCCTTCCCATGCTGTACCTCTTAACAAAGTTCTCTGTGCCTCACATTTCTTATTTATACATTGCACGACCCACCAGTACCTTCTTTATTGCTTTATTGTGGGGATTAAATGGCCAAGCTTAAAAGCATTCAGATGAATGTCTCTCTCAGCTCTCAGGCAATATTAGCTAACAGCATTTTATTATAAAAATAATAATAAGTAATAAAATAAAAAGTTGAAAGCGTTTTCCTGACATCTCAGTTTTAGACCGCTATTTTGTTTCACAGAGAAACAGAAAATACAGAAACACCGGGAGAAAATAAAAGCTCGGTATAATCTCAGCACAGAGTGACAACTTTTTTTTCTGAGCACATGAAGAACTATATGGAGTCAGCCCTCCACATCTGTGGGCTCCATATCCACAGATTCAACCAACTGTGGATCAAAAATATTAGAAAACAATTTCACCTGTACTGAAAACATGCAGTTTTTATTGTTGTTCCTTAAACAGCATAGCAGAACACCTATTTACATGACATGCATGTCCATGAGGGTGTTGCAGAGCCTCTAGAGGCTATTTCCAACATATGGGAGAAGATACTTGTTTTTCTCTACAAACACGGTGTCATTTTATCATCTTACATGAGGCTCTTGAGCCCCCACGGTATTGGTATCTTTGGCGGGGTCCTACAGGCATTGATACCTTTGGCAGGGGTGGGAGGGATGGGGGGTATCTAAGAACCCACCCTTTGTGGATCTCAAGGAAGAGTGGTCTTTGACAAGCTAATAACTCTGCTTTCTCCAGTTAGCGGTAGAACACGGCCCCTTTCCTATACCGTTAGACATTTGCTAAAAACACAACCTTCACCCAGCTCTTACAGGACTACAACCATTCTGAGGTGGTGGCTTTCGGTGGGCTGTTTACTCATCCTCAGATGTGGACACGAGATGTGCATTGTTGTCACCCTGACAGTAGTGCTGTGCCGCCTATACAGTAGTTACTTAAAACATCTTCAGCTCCATACGAGCACATGTTTTGGTAGGTGCTTCCATATGTCCACTGTATTAGTGTCTTCCTCCTCCAGCTCAGCAAAAAACAAACAAAAAAGCCCTTTGCCAATTTTCTAAGGAAATTATGGGATCTCGTTGCTTTAATTAATCACCGATTTGATTAAGATTGAGGATGAAAGTTGGCACATATTTTGCTCTGCGCTATGACCTCTCCCTCCCTGTTCTTCCATGCTCCCCTCCGTCTTCCCACCTGCTTTCGAAAGCACCATTGCTGAAGGAACAGATACCAGCCCAGCCATCCTGATCACATTTCCGTGGGTCCTTTTGCATTTTCAGATAATCCAAGAGGTTCTCAACAATGACTAGAGTGCTTGCTAATTACTTTAAGGTAATTGCTTTAATAAGTTTGGATTCTCATTAATTTTGGGAAAGCGGTGACAGCTCTCAACTATTAATGAACTTCTCCCTCAAGTTGAGGGCGTCAACGGTGAACCCCAACTTCCCCGACATCGCAGCTACAGACTGTCGTTTTGTTTTCCTGTAACTCCACACACATCTTATTAAAGTTCAATTATGGCTTAGAGGAACCTTCACGGAAGGCATTAGCATCCAGGTAATTACTGAGAAGTGATGGCAATTGAAGAAAAATGAATTTTATTTCCTTTCATGACAACAGATCCCTCCCACCACCTGCCCAGCACAGGTGTGTATTTCTTTGGCCTGCTGCCTTTCCTGCTGCTCGGAGAATTGATGGAGAATTAGAGAACATTCCAGAATGGACAGGGATAGGATAGTAGATCCTATGCGTCCGGGTAAATGCCCAAATCCACCAGGAGAGGCCTGCTCATTATCTTTTTGGAATATGTTCAGGAGATAAAGCATCCCTTCTAGCAGCTGTCACTTGGTCCAGGGTTTATTGATGAATAAGAAGGTCTTTCTCTAATCAAAGTGATGAAGTCACTCCTGCTTTTTTATGCATGTCACCAACTCCAGTGTAACCTTTGGAGGTTATTGTGGTTTTTTCCATCACTAGCGTGATGGTCCTGGAGCCATGATTCCATGTCCAGGGTATAAGCCTACCTCTGTACAGGAGAGCTGCATAGTGGGCCTTCCTTCTGCCTGCAGGGCCATACTGAGAATGGGAGGAACTACCTGGAGTTTTGGCCTGCCCTTTACTGTCATCTCACCTGGAGACTTTCCTGGAATCGTAGGCTCTCATATCACCTCTTTCCAATGTCCATGCCAGTACTGTGTGCCAGATATTATCACCATCTTTGTGTTACAGTGGACATGGCTACAGTTCGTAGAGATTCCAGGTCAACCACTAGGCCATTCCTGGTGTGGGAAGCTTAGTAGGGGACGTACCGGGGCAGGGGGCACAAAAAGCCTGCACTTCAGCCAGGAGTTGACAGGGTTGCACAAAAATGCTGGACCTTGCAAGGCTATGAATATTTACCCCACCATTCAGTGACAAATTGTGGAGAGGCAGGTGTTATTTTCTCTCTAGGGAAGCCAGAGCTCAGGGGAGTGAAGGAACTTTCCCCGGGTCACACAGTCTGGCAGCTGCGTGGGATTCAAACAGAAACCTACCGGGCCCAAGGCTCTCTTTGGTTGGAAGACGCAGACACACACCTTGGCGGAATGTTCCAAGCACAGCTGCAGGTACCCACGAAGACAGATAGGCACACTGCAGAATCCCATACACACTCTGAGCCTGGAGGGAGCAAAACTGCACTCTTTATTCAGTGCTTATCTCCTCTTGTGTAGGCTTCATTCGAAACATCTGAACTTTCTGCTAATTACTGTCACATTAATTAAAAAATAAATCCTCTTTAATTTCATAACAGGTGGTTGGTGAGTCTGGAAGAAAAGTTGAAACTTGTGCAGAATTACTGTGTGGCTTATTTGCATTTCCAATTGCTTTAGAGGACACTGGGGGCCAGACTGCTAGTCTCCCGGCTGTCTTTCACCTCGGCCAGCTGTGCCGAGCTGTTGGCCATGATGGTGGCGTCTTTTCTCCAAACCCCGCCTGTTGAGGGTCCCTGCTCCAGCTGGGATCCCAGGTCTTGCAGCCAGTACTCAGAGCCATAGAGCCAGGCCTGAGAGAATTTATTGTCAGAAAACCGTAACTACCAAGAAGCCAGTGTCCAGCTCCAAGCCTGACACTTATTGGGTGTTCAAGAAGTGCTGGTCAACCATGCCTGTGATTAAATTAAGCCATATTATGTGTCAGATGGATGGGCCAGGGTTGCTGGGCTCCAGGGCAAAGATGTGTGGGGTTGGTCCCTAGGTGTGTGTGTGAGAAGCCATTGTCAACCACAGATCTGAGTACTGAAACCACTTCCCCTTCTCACTTCTGAATGACTTTGCACCACCTCTGCTGTTCTTTATCAGCTTCTCCTAATAA
Organism: Ondatra zibethicus; assembly: GCA_004026605.1. Taxonomy (NCBI): domain Eukaryota; kingdom Metazoa; phylum Chordata; class Mammalia; order Rodentia; family Cricetidae; genus Ondatra; species Ondatra zibethicus. The sequence goes on from PVIU01006576.1 coordinate 85,925, forward strand.
TTATGATGTCAGTTGCTCTGGCCCTTCCTGTTTCCACAAGTCTTTCTAGAAAGATGTTAATGAACCATCGGGCATGATTTAAAAATGACAGCACAGGGGCTGGAGAGATGGCTCAGTAGTTAGGAGCACTGGCTGTTCTTCCTAAGGATCCTTGTTTGATTCCCAGCATTGGCCATTTAGAAAAGTCCAGTTCTAGGGATTCTGATGCCCCCTTCTGGCCCCATTGAGTACTGCATGTATGGGGTGCACAGACATACATGTATGCAAGATATGCACATACATGAAATAAATCTTAAAAAACAAACAAACAAACAATGCAAGTAAATTGGCTTGTCTGGAGCCCTGAGCTTTAATGGGCTGGATGGGTCCTTGGAGCTGGATGATTCTTTGCTATGAGGGGCTGGTCTGACCTGTGGCCCTGAAGAAATCTGGTGATATAAATTCTCTCTCTGCCCTTTCAGGCAAGTGCTTGGTGTAAGGATCAGTAAGAACTAGGTTTGTAGGAAGAAATACAAGCTGAGAATTTAGATAACCTCAAACAGCTGGCGCCATGATGTGGGATTCCCCTTTGTATGCTGTGAATGTATTTTATTACCATTGGTTAATAAAGAAGCTGCTTTAGGTCTGTGACAGAGCAGAATAGAGCAAGGTGGGAATTCCAAGCAGAGATAAAGGAGAAAAGTAGGCGGAGTCAGGGAGACGCTATGTAGTTGCCGAAGAAGACAGATGCTGGAACCCACGAGCTTTGTGGCAATACACAAATACAATAATAGAAATTGGTTATTTTAAGATGTAAGAGTTAGTTAATAAGAAGCCTAAGCTAATAGGCCAAGCAGTGTTGCAATTAATAGTTTCTGTGTGATTATTTCGGGTCTGGGTGCCTGGGAAATGAATGAGCCACCTCAGTCTACAGCGCTGGCTTTATTTAATACCAGAGAGGGGGTGTTGCCACATCTGGCTACACTGTGATCAGGGCATAGGACCGAGAAGCACAATGACCAGAGTTCAGGAGAACATAGATATTTCTTTTGTAGCAAAGGATTGGGAAGGGGGAGGGAGTTCACTGGGGGCAGAATGGGGAAGGTAACTGTTTCCCCAGGACAAGCTGTTTTTTGAGATGGGATCTGCTGTCTCTTTTTGTAATCACCAGGTATCTAGAGTCCATTTTTAGTTACTTTCCATCTATGGTTCCCAAATAGTTGGTTTCTTGGAATCTTGAGTTCCATTTAAGGCTTTGACTTGGGGGCATCAGTTAACTGGCATTGCCAAAGGGATCTATTTTCACCTTTTACTAGGGCCTCCCTCTCTGAGACCTAGGAACTGCTTTGGAACCAGCCTGCCCTGGCTCCAAATCTCAGTGCCATCACTTATTGGCCCTGCGACCCAGAAAAGCTGTTCAGTTTCCCCGTACGTCATTTCTAGAATACTACCATGTTTAAAGGGCTCCAGGCACTCATGCTCGTAGAGGGACTGGTGAAGGATGAATGAATGCATGGCTAGTCTCCCATAAAGGTCGGGTCTTATTAATTGAGGTATGAGGTTAGTACCTACTTGTGTTCTCACAGAAGAACAAATGGTCTGCAGACTGGAGAGTAGGCTTAGCCATTAAGAGCATTTGTTGCTCTTGCAGGGGACCTGGGTTTAAGTCCCAGCAACTACGGTCCCAGGGGATCCGATGCCCTCTTCTGGCATTGGACAAGTGCGCACATATACATGCAGGCAAAAGACTCATACACGCATAAATAATAAAATACGTCTAAATTTCTTCCTTTTTTTTTTTTTAAAGATTGTATTGCTGGAGCTTCCTGAGACCTTGTGTTTCAGTCCAAGATCTGATGCCAAGTGCTAGAAAATTTTCCGGCATGGGCTCGTGGATTTTGTATCCAGTTGGCACGGTTTTGAAATACTGTGGAACCTTTGGGACAAGGGACTGAGCTAGCAGAAGTGAGAAGCTGGTGATATTTCTTGAAAGATAAGTCTGTCTCAGGTTCTGGCCCAAGCTCTTTGTTTTCTTGCCCACCAAGATGTGCCTCCTGGTGCCATGGAGGGAGGCCCTCCAGCGACCAGTTTGTCTGCTGTAGAGCTGTGTACCTTCTAAGTTGTGAGCCAAACCTCTCTTAGGTTGCTCCTCTTGGATATTTTGTTACAATAACGAGAGAAAGAAACTAAAACAAAACAAAAACCCTGAGCCCAGGCACCACGCACAGTCCTTTCCCATTTCCGGTGTGCCTGAGTCTTACTGAGACTTAGTCATGAGATGTGAGCAGTCACCAGTAGAAGTGTCCGTGTCTTCTCGAGTTGGTGTGTTTTCTGGTACTGCTCTGGGTATGTAATTACAAATTACCTTTAGTTCAGCTTGTCAACCAGTGTGTACTTTGCTGTGGGTTGTTTACTTAACAGTAATTTGGGCTTGTGATTTTTCAATGGCTGGCAGTTTGAGGCATGCCTGCAGTTCTGTGATACAATGAATCATCATCCCTTTGCGGCTGCTAAAGCAATCCTTCTCCAGTCTTTCTTGCACACTGCGGGCCAGCAACACTTTCCTGTTCTCGCTGGGTCTTTGCCCACTAGACACTGGGAACAGATGAGTGGGCAGGTCACAAGGGGTCCTTCTACCCTGCCTGAAGGGCTATAGTCAACAAGGATAAAAGACACTGTGTTGGTTAGTTTGGGGTTTCTTGTTTAGGGGTTCTATTTTTGTTAACAATACAAGCTACAGTTGTCTGGGAAGAAGAAACCTGGTTGAAGAACTGCCACCATCAGCTTGACCTGGAAGCAAGTCTGTGGAGTCATTTCCTTGATTAATGAAGGACATGAAAGGGCCCAGCCCACTGGGGGTGGTGCCAGCCTCGGGCTGGTGGTACTGCCCTGGATTGAAACAAAGTGAGTAAGCCATGGAGAGAAAGTCAGTAAGTGGCACTCCTCCATGGTCTCTGCTGCAGTTCCTGCCTTCAGTTGCTGCTCGCATTCCCCTTCATGGAGTAAGTTGTAAACCAGAGATGCTTCCCCCGCCCCCGAAGTTGCTCTGGTCATGGTCTTTATCACAGCACTATAGGACCTTTTCTATCATTCAGGCTCTTACCCCGATATCTGACTCCCACATTTTTATTTGATAAAGAGTAAGAAGACAAATGCTTCACTCTGTACTCGATCCACATGCTGGTTATTGCAGACTGACACCCGACTTTGTAAGTTCATGTGATAAATGGCTGTGGTTTTGCTATTCCAATTCTCCAGTGCTCTTATTATGAAGTAAGGATCACTGTTTCTCACCAGATATGTAAGAGGTAGGACTCTGGGGTCACTCAGCTTTCTGGCTGTGTGCTTTGAATGACTGACTTCATTTCTTCAAGTTCCTCACCTCTAAATTGAGGCTAGAAACAGTACGTACCTACCTCCCAGGTGTGGGAGACCTGGATAAGGCTGTCTACACATGTGCACAATGTCCAGCTCCATGAAATATTCTCTGTGAAAGGTGATGCTTGCTGCTGTTTTTCGGTGTTCAGAGTTGACATTCCCACTTAGCACTTCTCAAGAAAAAGAACATTTTGGAAGAGTGTTGAGGTTTGCAAGACAGTTTCCTATGATACTTCAGACATCCTGCATGAGGAGCATCATCCCCAGGTAGAAAAACTGAGCCTCAAAGATGGGAGAGTCCGAACCCTTGATGTGTGGATTTACAGATGAACCCTTGACTCCCAACACAGCCTTCAGACTCAGGTCCTCTATATGAGAATCTCTCTCTCCCTCTCCCCTCTCTTCTCCTTTCTTTCCTTCTCCAGGCTCTGCTACTGAGAGGGGCAAAGAGCAGCATGCCCCTCTGATACACTCTACCTTTTCCGGGGGAGATGGCTGGGATAGGGTCCTGATACAGGGGGGCCAACAGGTCCTAAGCAGGCTACAAGTGTTCCCGTGACCGGAACTGTGAGTGGCGCTCAGGGCTGGGGAGAGACCCTCAGGCAAACATGCTCAGATTGAACACAGCACAAGGACAGGAAACATCTTCCTTTGAAGCAGAAGCCCAGTCTGAGGGGAGCAGGGTTACTTCAGAATTAAAGGGATCCCCTGAACCCCACCACAAACCCATCATGCCACAGCTACCAGAGAAGTGGTAATGTCTGTTGCCATAAGGGAGGTTAAGGATCTGCTTCCAAGTAGAGGGATTGGGTTTGACTGTCTCCGGTGGAATCAGCTACAGTGTGTGTCCCAGCTTGTCCTATAGGAGTCTGGATAAGGACTAATGCCTATTATATAGCAGGCCTCTTGGCATAGCCACACCAAACTTTTCTTCTCAAGTCTATCTCGTCCCTACTGCAGGACATTTGCATGCATGAATCCTTATTCTTTCGCCTGCACTGTGCATAGATCCTCACATTCAAGTTTTAGCCCACAATCTATCTCTTCTGAAAGACCTTCCCCTACCCTAGGGAAAGCTGTAACTCAACCCTGTGCCCCACACCCCCACTATATCTTCCTTAATGTATGTGCTGGTACGCAAATGTTTTATTGATTTGCTTAATTATGTCCTTCCTCAAGGGGAGGACTATTTCTAGTCTTGGTCTTCATAAGACTGTGAGCCAAGACTTAGGACAGTGCCTGAACACAGTAAGTGCTTAATAAATGCTGTTTACAACTGGAATCCAGAACTTTCCCTCAGCAGGATCCTGGGAGGTGGAACAACTGCCCCGTTGCCACCAAAAGATCAGCGAACATGACAGGGCATTTCCGCTAGGATTTGAACTAGGATTTTAAAAATTACTTTTTAGATTTACTTATTTTTATGTTTATGGGAGTTTGACCTGCACGCATGTCTGTGCCTGTGCCTACAGAGGCCAGAAGAGGGATCCCCTGGAACTACAGTTACAGATGGTTGTAAGCCACAGTGTGGTAGCCTTTGGAAGAGTAGCCAGTGCTGTGCTCTTAATGGCTGAGCCCTGTCTCTAGCCCTGAGCCAGGATTTTTATTTCTTAGCTGTACCATTAGACACACCACACCACTTCCCCTGGGAAGGACTGGGGACCTTAGAGAAGAATTGTGTAGTGACAAAGCCGTAGCATCACAAAGATCCTTCAGTTCCCATCATGCAACCTGCTGAGTCCAAGCTGGTTTTCATGCTCCCCTCCCTTCCTCTCCCCTACTCTCTTCCCTTCCCTTCCTCTCCGCCTTTCTCCACTCTCCTCTTTTCTTCTTGCACTGAGGGTGGAACCCAACAACTTGTGAATGCTGGCAGGCAGGCAGTAATGCTAGTGGGCTCTCCCACCTATTTCTCCATCCCCAAAGCTGGCTCTCTAGGGGGATCTTGCTGATAGAAGGGCTGGCCGCCTAATGGGAAATGTTCATGTTGCTCACAGTCACTTGTCTCAAGGAAAGTTCCTCACGTGTTCGCTATCACCCAGTCTTGTGAGGACTCCTGGTGAGCCTGAACACTGCCTATCATTGTTAGGCACGGATGCAATCAGCTCCCTACAGCTGCCCAGTGCGGAACAAATCCTGCAGCCAGCTCATGAAGGCTGGTTGGCTACCTGATGAGGCTTGGGGTGAATGAGACATGCTTAGAAGATGCTTATTCCAAAAACATTGCTACATAAAGCCCCTTGGCCCTGCCATCTCCCCTTCTCAGGGGTCCCCCATTTCTTTCACATGACATCAGGGAAACAATTCCTTGTCAGGCAAGGGCTGTAATTGTCACCTCTAAGTCCACTTGTCATACAGGATGTCACACACACACTGTCATACTTTCGTACCCCTCACAGCCCTTACACCCGTCACTGTAGACTGAAGCCTGGTGTGCCCTGGCTGTCTTCCTATGGAGGTGCTTGGGTCTCCGTGCTGATGTTCCAGGTGCTGGGGAATGACCTGGGCTCATCTCTCCTTTGGATTGGGATGATCTGCTGTTTTGTGGGTCGCTAAAGATAAGTGGAAAGAGATGCTAGAAGTGATCACTGCTTTCTGCACCTCCCAGGCACTTGCTGCCCTGGGGGCTACTTTCGTGGATTATCCGAGGGGCACCTGGACTACAGCGTGTACTTTTCAGCAATTTTGCAATCATAGCTTTCCTTTTATGGGCCCCCATACACCAACAATCATGGCTGTTTCTCGTTCCCACACTGGATTCTGACCAGTGCTGTCTCTCATGTTCCTGGAGTCCTGATCCCAGTGTGCTTCATTCTGTGGGGTGGAAGACGTAGAGACACAAGGAAACCTCTGCAGGAGCTTGGATGGAGAGGAAACCAAAGGTTGTTGGTCTCTGGCAGGCTTCTGAGTGCACAGAGAGCCACTGAGAACAAGTTCTGGGATGGGGGCACTTTCCAAGGCCCAGAAGTAACAGTGCAGTCCTCCAGAGGGAGAGACGTGCAGCTCTCCAGAGCCCACGCCCACCTCTCAGATGCTCATCACAAAGTGGCCTCTCTTCCTACAGAGTGACTCTGACTGGCCTTTCCATCCTGGCATAAACTTTTAAAAGTCAGCCACAGCCCCTGGCCACTCCCATATCTCTCCTGTCATCTTTTCTTGTGGCCGACACTTCTTAGATGTCATATACATACCAGTTGCTACCAGTGACGGAGGAAGGACTGGGACCTTACCCCGGTCAAGTGTTCTTACTTCTAGGCACATAAAACCAAACGGTTTCCATGTCTCTCCTCTACTCCCTCATTCCCCTCCACCTCCATTCAATGAGCATTTATCGGGTGCCTTTCATGTCCAAGTATTATCGTAGGCACGGGAGACTCGGCCTTAAATAAAGCAGATGCAAACACACGGATATCATATCTAATGGGGTAGATAATCAAAGCAAATCTGAGACTTACCACATCAGGTGGATGTGGGGGATGGAGACAGAGAAGTCTTCTCAGTTGCAATTTAGACACACTAGAGGAAGGTCTCTGTGAGAAGGTGATGTTCTAGAACAGAGCTAAGTGGGATGCAGCAACAACACCCCATGCGGACATCTTCGGGGAAAATGCCAGGCAGAGATGGGGAGTGGCTTACCTGCATCTTTGCAATAGGCAAATACTATACGTGACCTTGCTTTAAGGTCACCGGGTTTCTGGAGGGCTGAGCATCTTGCCCAAAGTCACATAGCAAAGATCCACAGGCTTGTATTTGTCCTGACGTCACACACATGATGCCACACTTGAAGCCTTTCATTTTCTCCTGACCCTGGGACCCAGGTCCCTGGGAGGCCATCATTCTCTGCAGCCTGGATTAGGTTATACACAAGTCTGTCACTGTGTCTGGTCATGGCCAGGTTGTGCTGTGTGCTCACAGTTGACACAGAACTTACGGGCCTTTCTGGGGTTCTGATGATGAATTGCTGGTTTCCTAGACTGTCCCTGAAGTTGTTCTTTCCTGTCATCCCCCTGATGCTGCTGCGGGGGTAGCCACTGGGGGTAATTGGATGTGGCATGACTTCCTTAGCCACTGACCCAATTCTTCATGGCCCAAATCTCAGACAAAAATGAAGGTGTCACTGGAGGGATAGGGAATCCACTAAACTCTCTGACTTCAAAACTACCTGCACACACAGCCACACACAGCCATTTCCTTCTCCTCTTGTCCTCTGCAGGGAATTGCTCAAGGCACAGGCTCATCCTGGCACTGGGTCTTGGTACTGAGCCTTTGGGGAATCATAACCCACCTGACAAGAATCCCTTGCTTCAGGAACTGTCCTGGGACTCTCCCAAGGCAAGGCCTTCAGAGGGACCTTATATAAATTTCCCAGGGTTCCTGGCTAGGTGTTTCCTGTGTCAGAGGTTCATCTACCAACCCTGGTCCACTCTGGACAGGAAGCTGAGTTCTTACTATTCTCAGTGGCACTGGCATCTAGGGGCGAGAAAGGGGGTACAGTCTTTCTGTGTCATGCTCAAATTGCAGGCTCAGTCTGGTTCAAAAGTCTCAACACTTACAAGAAAGAACCGAGGTCTGAGACAGCCATGCATATAATGGCTCAGCCTTGGCCAGGAGCTTCTAAGTATCTGGCTGATGTAAAGATGTGTGTGTGTGTATGTGTTCTTTCTAGGTTTCTGGGTTACCAGGTCACTCTGGCCAAACACCTTTTCACACATGTGAGAAACCCAGTGCTAGAGAGAATGGCAAAGACGTCTGCTAGGTTCTGCTGCTACAACCTCATTCATGTTTGGAAAGGAGGAACAAAGACGGTAACAGGTCTTAGAGGAGGGACGAGATATGTGGCTTAGTGGTCGGATGCTAATCTAGTATTCACGAGCTGGGTTCTATCCTTCACTCTCACACACAGACACACAGACAGACACACACACACCAATGAGAGATTTACCTTTTCAACTAACGACTTAACCACTCAAGATTCCCCCCACAGGTTAGTTTTATAAGTTGACATTCATCCATATATCTATCTATCCAAGCACCATGTAGAAATACGGCAAGGTCAAGGATACAAAGGAAGCTGTAAGGAACTTCCCACTGTTGGAACACTTTCCTTCTTTCTACCATGAGTGTTGTGACGCCTTGAGAGATTAGGCAACTATGACACCTGTGGATGCAGCCTAGACCACAAACTGTAGGCCACAAGACCTTGAATGAAAAGCTCAATAGTAACTGGTAAGTACTACAATGTAATCTTTTATATAAAAACTCTGCTGAGATGACTCGATTGTTCAAATCTTCATTTTCTTCATCTAGAAAACTAGCATGATAATTCCTTTCCTTTCCAGGATGTTCCAGGGATTAAATAAACAAGCAAACGAGCAGTCTTCACGTTACCAGCATATGGCCTGGCGCACTGAAACTGTTACTTCCCTCCCTCTCTTCCTCTCTCAAAAAGCACGTGGTCTAGAGGCGGAAAAACTCCGCAGACACAGATGATGGACAGAAAGTTGAGAGACACGCTTCAAAGGTCAGTCCTGACAAAGTGTTGTGGGGAGTCAGGAGTCTTAGCTGGAAGTGCTTGGCCCAACCTCTTCCACCATTCTGGAGCCCCTCATCCCTCCCTTATTGGTAGGGAAAACCACATTCCCACAGCGTTTCCAGTAACACCTACCTCCCCGGTCTCACTGGTGCAATGACTGAAGGAAATGGGCTGTTGGAATCCAATGAGTGCAGAGGCAGCAGGTGGATCCCAGGATGTGAACAAATGGAACACCCCTACACAGGCTGTACGGGGAGCAGAGCAGCCACAGTAGAAGCTGGCTTTGCAGAACGGGTCTCTACAGCTCATCAGAGAACATTAAACTGAGCTACAACATTAGGAATGACAATGATTTGTTTGTTTCCACTGCAAGGCTCCAAAGGGAGGCAGAATTTTGACTTTGTATGATGAAAATAGAATCATTTGGTAAACATACTGGAAGTACAGGATCACAGATTCACAGTCTCCTACGGCTGGAAGGGATAGCAATGCCCGACTCGTAGGCACACTAGGGTGATTCCACGAGCCAGTGCAGTGAAGGCACTTCCTGCAGTAGGTGTGCATTGACTAAGCGTGTGATCCAAACTCGTTAGAGGATGAAGTATTGGGCTGGCGCTTGACAATCTACGTGTCCCATGTTACCTTTGTCACATGATCCCCTGGTTCCCATCTCAATTTTCTTTTTTTTAGCTTTCTTGGTGTATATATGTGTGTGTACATGTACATATAAGTGTGCTTGCACATATGTGTGCATATATGTGCCAGTGCATGTGGAGACCAGAGGTTGATGTCCTATGTCTTCCACATTTACTCCCCACCTCCTTTGTGGACACAGAGTTTCTATCTAAACCTGGAACTCACTGATTAACCAGGAAGGCTCAGAGGTCCTTCTGTCTTTGCCTCCCAGCACTGGGGTTACAGGTATACACTGCTATACCAGGGTTTATCGCAGGGGTACTGCGGCTCAAGCCCAGGTCCTCATGCTGCATGGCAAGCCTTTTGCCAATGGAGCCATCGCCTTGACTCCTACTTTCGCTTTATTTGTCTCTTCTGCAAATAATTTTACCCATGATGCTAAAAGGATTTTTCTAAAGGTCACTCTGTTGTCACTTCTTTGCTCACAAGCTTCCAATATCTCCCTACTGTCTACTATAATAAACTCCATATTCTATCATTCATGGCCTTACTCAGTGCTGCCCTGGGCTGACCCTGTAAGCTACGCCCAGTGAAGCTCTTTTCCAGGCATGAATTTAATTTCTTCCTTTCTTTAAAAAAATATTTACTTATTCTTATTTCATGTACAAGAGTTTTTGTCTGCCTGTCTGTCTATGCAGCATGTTCACCACCCCTGGAGGCATCAGATCCTCTGGAATTGGAGTTTACAGTCAGTTGTCAGATGGATGCTGGGAACTGAACCTGGGTCCTCTACAAGAATCATAAGTGGTCTTTACCACTGACTCATCTCTCTTGCCTTCAGCCATGGCAGTTTTGACCCACAGCATTCTCAAACTCTGCCTGCTCAAAGGCCACGCACCCTCCAGGTCCCTTCACATCCCTTCTCTTCCAGGACTGCTCTCGCCTTCACCCAGATACTAGCATTTCTGTCTGTGAAAGCACAGAACGTGAAGGGTTGAATCTCTCCTGAGACTGATCCCACAGCTCAGCCTGCCTCACAGAGCTTTGGTTGTCCTTGAGTGCTCCACATTTCTGAGCAGGGCTGTGCCCAGAGCAGGGACTAAGTCAGTACTGGCTGGTGCACACTGTGGCATGACCACTGGGTAGTCAACCTTCTGTGCCCTTTCTACCTGTCCTGACCAAACCTGTGCTGTCTGCTAATCAAAGAGGAAGAAATCCAGGGCTGTAGGACTGCTCATGCTGGCCAAGTGCAGGTAGCAAAATCTGCCACTCTTTGGATGATGTTTTATCTCATTTGTGGATATTAGCTTTGAATCTCAGGTAAGTACGTTATATTTGAAACACCCATAGAGGTGTACTCAGTTAAAGATGGCAAACCATTTAGCTCAGCACCTTTCACTTAAGGCCTCACAAAACGTCAGCTCTTATGCTCACAAATGAGAAGGTAATATACCCAACACAGTACAGCAAATAAGGAGAGGTAGGCTTCAAACCCATTTGTCTGCTCTCAAATCGCTCCTCTTTACAAAACGCCACCTGGAGGTACACTGGGGACTCTGGTTTGCCTTGGGATCTTTGAACTAAAGGGTGGCCTCAGGGAACCTGGAGGTTGTGGTGCCCTCCTGGGTGGTTTGTAGTTTTCTTCTTTCACAGCAGAGGGGTTTCTGGAAAGGATGTCTGTTCTGCCTTTTCTCACCCTCTCCTGGTCCCAGAATACCTTTCCTGTCCTTGCTGCTTCCTCAGATAGCCACAGCCCTCATCCAGACCCCACTGTAATGACATGAATAATAGCATACTCTACAGCTCTCAGTAGACCTCTCTGTGCCCTTCTTGACCACAAACTACCCAGGACCCTTCTGGATGAGTTGTCTCCTGGCCTATTAATAAGACAGAGGAGAGAGAGCTTTCTGGAAGCTAATCAGATGGATCCGATAACAGGCCCTGTATCCCGGCCATGCTGGAAACCAGCCTGGTCATTACATGGAAAGAAGGAGCCCCTCCAAGGGAATCAGGTACATTTAAGTCATCCACAGAGATCTATTTTCCTTCCAGTTCTATTCGCCTGAAAATTCTTTACAGCGCAATGCCCAGCAGGGCAATCTAAAGGGCAGAACTCTGACTCAGAAAGTTTCAGCACTCAGAAGTTTAGATCTCAGAAACCCATCAGTGATGACTTATGTTAGAAAAAGAGTCACCTCTAACATCCCTTCGGGTGGGAAACGGTTTCCCACTGTCATTTTTAAAACAGATCATTAACTATTTGACTGGGAGATGGGCAATGCAAGGTCAGAGGAAGTGGAAGGGATGAATGGGGAAAAGCAACCAACCCTGAGTCCTCTAGGACAGCTCTGAAATACAGCCGGAAGGAGAGGAGCCCACAGTCCTCCCTGCCTTATTCCCACAGTATAGTCCTCTTCTGCCATGCGCTCATCACTGAGGCAGTCATCCAGATGTCTGAGCAGTTCCTTTCCGTGTGTACCAGGAAGCTCCGTGTTTCCTGATGAAACACAAGGAGGGGGGCCAAGGACTACTGGGGGGCACAGGAACAGAGCATGGGCATTTGCTGCAATAAGATCTTCTAAGACCATGGCAAAGACACCTTCCTACAACATCCATAGCAAAGGTCCCTGAATGTGTGCGTGCATGTGTGTGTATGTATATGGAGGTGTGCTCACCTGTGCATGCAGATGTGAAGGCCAGTGGTTAACATCTGTGCCATTCTCTAGCATCCTCCACTTGACTTTTTTGAGGCAGGGGCTTTCATCCACTCTGGAGTTCATTTTGGCAAAGTAAACCCCCAGGATCTTCCCCAAAGCAAGGTTTACACAGACTGATACTGTCAAATCCAGCTTTTCACATAGGTGCTGTGGAGCCAAACCCAGGTTCTTGAGCTTGTCAAGCAATCACATTATCTATGGAGCCATCTCTCTAGTCCTGTGCTCTACCTTTGCTGGTGGTGAAGGACTCTACTCCCCACATTCCACTTTGCACATCTCTGAGCTCTCAGGAGGTTGTGATTTTTGAGTCTAGCACATGACACTCCATCCACTTGACTTGGGTCTGACTTCCGCTCCTTCGGCTTTCTCCAGGTGTATGACAGTCCAGCACCAACTGATGTGAAAGCTGGAACTGGTTTGAGACCCAGTGTCTACACACCCAGTGAGGCAAGGAGCTTTTGAATGAGTGGTGCTTTGGTACATCACCTCTACAGGCTGAGGGCCCGTGAGATGGTACAAGGAATCAGAACACCAAGTTATGGGCATTGTTCTGTCTCTAGCTCTCTAAAAGCTAATGAATATTAGTATTTTCTCTAACTTGGGAAATCTTATCAAAACCTATGGTGTCCAGTGATCCTCTAGCTCAAACTTCTTAGCATTCTAGACCCATAATTTTGTAGGTTATTTGTTGTTTTGCAAGTACAATAGCTTAAAGGTGCTCACCCACAAAAATGCAATGGAAGTTGTATCCGTTTTATTTATTTACTCATTCATTCATTCGTTCATTCATTCATTTTGGTTTTTTTAAGACAGGGTTTCTCTGTAACAGCCCTGGCTGTCCTGGAACTCACTTTGTAGACCAGGCTGGCCTTGAACTCACAGAGATCCACCTGTCTCTGCCTCTCGAGTGCTGGGATTAAAGGCGTGCACCACCATGTCCGGCTGTATCAGTTATTTTGTGTCTGTGACCAAATTCCTAACAAAAAGCAACTTATTTTATTTTAGCTTCCATTTTGAGGGAATATAGTCCACCATGGTGGGGGAGCCATGGCAACAGAAACAGCAAGCAGCTGGTCATACTGTGTTCACATGGAGGAAATAGGGTGCAGACAGAAAGTGAGGCCAGTTTATAAACGTCAAGGCTCACCTTTATTGATCTTTCTTCAGGGAGGCTCTGGATCCATTACTTTCTAAAACAGTGTCACCTGCTGGGGACACCTAAGCCTCTGGGATACACTTCATATTCAAATGAAAACAGCTTAACCCCCTTAAAAACTTAAGTTTAAGTCACAAAGGGTCCTCCCTCATGGATGGACTGATGCTCTCAGTTTTCTCTCTCTCTCTAAGTTTATTATTACATGTCCTCTCTCTTGTCCTTTGACCTTCCACCATGGGATTATGAAGCACAAAGTCCCTAGGTCATCTGTTGGTTCTTTATCCTGGATTCTAAAACTATTAGTCAAAGAGGTCTGTGTTTGTTACTAATTAATCCAGTCTATGGTATTTTGGTACAGTGTTTTAAAACAAAGTAAGACAGGTGTCTATTACCACAGCATAACCCAGCCATGTTTGGTTGAAATAGACCCCAAATGTCACAATAGCTGAGTCTCCCATCTGGTCATCCCTGACCTCTGCCAAATATGGAGCTTTCTCTATCAAAATGGATAACCCCAAGCAATTACGATGCTATAAATTGGGACATTCTTTCCAATGAATAAAATTACCCTAATTTTTAATGAGTACGAGATGGCTTACATGAAGCTAAGTACTCTGGTGATTATAAAATAGCCGACACGGAATATCAACACTTCTTCTTGCACTGCTAAAGTGGCCCATTAAGTCTCTACTGATTAGGCATTTTTCTTGCAAAATTTTCTCTTTGACATTGATGTTTTTGTACAATTTTCAATTTCAAGTCTGACATGGTCTGGAATGTTTTTCTTCTTACCTTTTGGTTTTGTAGTGTGTGTGTGTGTGTGTGTGTGTGTGTGTGTGTGTGTGTTTCTTTTCCTTCAATCATTCTCCACTTAATCTTTTCCCTCCCTCCCTCCCTCCCTCCCTC
>PVIU01006577.1:0-40000 GCA_004026605.1 Ondatra zibethicus
AAAATTGTTCTTTCAAGATCTTTAAAGAATTGTATTGGAAATTTTAATGGGGATTGCGTTGAATCTGTAGATTGATTTTAGTGGGATGGCAGTTTTTATTATATTAATTATACTTACCTATGAGAATGGGAGCTCTTTCCATGTTCTTTAATTTCTTTCTTCAATGACTTGAAGTTTTATCATATAAGTCTTTCACTTGGTTAAAAATATCCCAAGATGTTTTACCTTATTTGAAGCTATGGTGAAAGGTGTTGTTTCCATAATTTCTTCTTCAGATAATTTGTTGTTTGTGTATAGAAAGGCTACTGATTTTTGTGACTTAATTTTGTATTCAGCTACTTTGATGAAGGTGTTTATCTGTTGTAGTAGTTTCCCAGTGGAATCATTGGGGTCACTTATATATGCTATCATATCATCTGCAAATAAAGATACTTTGACTTATTCCTTTCCAGCTTGTATCCCTTTGGTTTCCTTTAGTCATTTTATTGTTCTAGCTAAGACTTCAAGTACTATATTGAATAGATACAGAAAGAGTGGACAGCCTTGTCTTGTTCTTGGTTTTTCACGGAGTTGCCTTGAGTTTCTCTCTCCATTTAAGTTGATATTGGCTATGGGATTGCTGTAAACTTCCTTTATTATCTTGAGGTATATCCCTCATCTTTCCAGGGCTTTTCTCATGAAGGGGTGTTGAAATTTTACAAAGACCTTTTCTACATTTAATGAGAATGATCATGTGTTTTTTTTCTCTCAATTTGTTTTTATTTATATTGGATTATATTTAACAATTTACATATGTTAAACCATCCCTACATCCCTGGGAAAAAGCCTACTTGATCATGGTGGATGACTTTTTGATATGTTCTTGGATTCAGTTTGTAATCATTTTTGTATATATGTTCATGAGGGAATTTGGTTTGAAATTCTTTGTTGGGTCTCTATGTGGTTTGGGTATCAGGGTAACTGTGGTCATGTAAAAGGAATTAGACAATGTCCCTTCTGTTTCTGTTTTGTGGAATACTTGAGGAATATTGGCATTTAATAACTCTTCTTTGAAAGTCTGGTGTAATTCTGTGCTGAAACCATGTGGCCCTGGACTTTTTGGTTGGGAGATTTTAATGACTGTTTCTATTTCACTAAAAGTTATAGGTCTGTTTAAACTATGTGATTGATTTAACTTTGGTAAGTGGTAATGTACTGAGGAATTTATTCATTTCTTTTAGATTTTCCAATTTTGTTGAGTATAGGTTTTTAAAATATGTCCTTATAATTCTCTGGATTTTTTTTAGTGTTTTTTGTTATATTCCCCTTTCATTTCTGATTTTATTAATTTGGATTTCCCATCTCTGCTTCTTAGTTAATTTGGATAAGATTTTAGATAATAAAATAATAAATATTACTTATTATTTGATAAATAATAAGATTTATCAATTTTCTTAAAGAACCGATTCTTTGTTTCATTTGTTTGTTTGTTTCAATTTCATAGATTTCACCCATGAATTTGGTGATTTCTTGCCATCTACTTTTTTTTGCATTTTTTGTTGTTGTTCTAACTTTCGGATGTGCTGTTAAGTTGTTAGTGTGAGATATCTCTATTTTTTTAAATGTAAGCAGTTAGTCTAGATCTTGCCTTTTAGAATAATCTTCATTATGTCCCATAATTTAAGTATGTTTTTATTCGTTTTCATTGAATTCTAGAAAGTTTTTAAGTTTTCTTTTTTGACCCACTTTTCATTCAGAAGAGGTTTGTTCAAGTTTCTGTGAGTTTGTGAGCTATCTGTTTTTTTCTGCTATTGTTGGTGTTCAGCTTTAAACCATGGTGCTCTGGTAGAATTCAGGGTATTATTTCAATTTTCTTGTATTCGTTGATATTTGCTTTGTGTCCCAGTATGTGGTCAGTTTTGGAGAATGTTCCATGGGTGCTGAGAAGGTATATTCTCTTGTGTTTAGATGCAATGTTCTGTAGGTACCTGTTAGATCCATTAGATTCCTAACATTTGTTAGTTTTAGTATTTATGTTTTTGTCTGAATGACATGGCCATTGGTGAGAGTATTGAAGTCTTTCACTTTCGTATGAGAATCAGTATATGATTCAAGCTTTAATAGTGTTTTCTTTACAAACATGGGTTTGTAAAATATCTATGCCCTTACATTTGAGGCATATATATTAAGAACTGAAATGTCCTCTTGGTGGATTTTTCCATTGATGCCTATGTAATGTCTTTCCCTATGTCTTCTGATTAGCTTCAGTTTGAAGTCTATTTTACTAGATCTTAAGATGGATACACCAGCTTGCTTCTTAGGCCTATTAACTTAGAATATCTTTTTCCATACTTTTACCACGAGGTGATGTCTTTATTGAAGTTTATATGTGTTCCTTAGATGCAGGAGAAGGATGGACCCTGTTTGCACATCCATCCTGTTTATCTTTGTCTTTTTATTGGGGAACTGAGACCGTTGATGTTGAGAATTATCAGTGGTCAGTGCAGTGTTTGTTGATTACTCTTTTGTTGTTGTTGGAGGTGGTGGTGGTGGTAGTGTGTGTGTGTGTGTGTGTGTGTGTGTATGTATGTATGTATGTGTTTCCGCTCTCTTGACTTTGCTGCTCTGGGGTTATTTATTCCCTGTGTTTTCTTGTACGTAGTTAACTTCTTTAGGTTGGAGTTTACCTTCTGGTGCCCTTCTATATGACTGGATTTACAGGTGGACATTGCTTAAATTTGATTTTATCACGGAATGTCTTACTCTCTCCATCTATGGTGACTGAATGTTTTGGTTGGTGTAGTGGTCTGGGTGGGCCTCTGTGGTCTCTGAGAGGCTGCAGTGAATCTGTCTAAGCCCTTGTGGCTTTTAGAGTGTCCATTGAGAAGTCAGGTGTTATTCTAATGGGCCTACCTTTATATGTTATTTGGTCTTTTTCCTTGCAGATTTTAATATTCTTTCTTTGTTCTGTGCATTTAGTGTTTTGATGATTATGTGCTGAGGGAATTTTCTTTTTTGTTCTAGTCTATTTGGTGTTCTGTAAGCTTCTTATACTTCGATAGCATCTCCTGCTTTATTTTAGGGAAATTTTCTCCTATGATTTTGTTGAAATATTTTCTGTGACTTTGACCTGTGTTTTTTTCCTTCCTCTATTCCTGTTATCCTTAGATTTGGTCTTTTCATAATGTCCCAGATTTCCTGGATGTTTTGTACCAGGAAATTTTTAGATGTAACATTTTCTTTGACCATGGTATCCATTTCTTCTATTGTGTTTTCAATGCCTGAGATTTTTTTTTTCTTGTATTTCTTGTATGCTGTTGGTGAAGCTTGCTGTTGAAGTTCCTATTCCATTTCCTGAATTTTTCATTTCCAGATTTCCCACAGTTTGGGTTTTTTTTATTGAGCCTGTTTCCACGGTCAGGTTTCAGGTGATTTTTTTTTCATGCCTTTCACTGTTTTTATTTTCATACATTTCTGTAAGGGTTTTATTTGTTTCCTTTCTAAGAACCTCTATCACACCCATAAAGGCTGTTTTAAGCTCTTTTCCTCACTCTTCAGCTATGTTAGAATATTCAGGGCCTGCTGTGGTAAGGATGGCTGGGCCCTAGTAGAAACATACTGACGTAGCTGTTATTGATTGTTGGGTTTTTTGAGGGGGGGTTGTTTTGTTTTGATTTTTCAAGACAGGGTTTCTCTATGTATCCCTGGCTGTCCTAGAACTCGCTCTGTAGACCAGGATGGCCTTGAACTCAGAGATAGACCTGCCTCTGCCTCCTGAATGCTGGAATTAAAGGCATGCCCCACGACTCCCCACCCTGTGTTTTTACACTGACCTCTAGGTTTCTGAGGTAGGTAATTGTAATTCTATGTGCTGATATCTGGACTTGTCTTTATTGGGTGGGTGTTTTGTTCTTTGTGTTTTGTTTTCTATCTGGTTCATAGGAGAGTGTGGTGGCTGTGTGTTGCCCGAGGGAAAATCTTATGGGGTACTGATAGGTGTGGGCACAGGAGGTTCCAAGTATTGGGACCCGAGACTTGAGACTTAGGAATGGGCTGAGGAAAGCGGAAGGGCTTGAAAGAGGAAGGCAAGGAGGGTGTTCCACCAGAATCTGCTTAGTTAATTCCCCAGGAACGGGGGCAAAGAGCGAGGAGAATCCCATAGCGGAAGGGTCTGCTAAATAAAGAGCTGGAGATGAGACCGGGCGATTGGATTTGGAAGAATGGAGAGGTAAAAATCTGCCATTAATCTACATGTTTTCCTGGTCAGAGTAGCCTGTGGGTTCCCATGGAGGTCCTGTTAGAGGTGTAGCCTGGAGTGGGGGCAAGAAAGTTTGAAGGGAAAGATCTGTGTGATCCACTGGAGATAGGTGCAGGAAAGAAAGAGAGGCCAAAACAGGCGTTCTGCTGCTATGCTGCCGGGGGGGGGGGTGAGATTGGGGGATTGGATCCCGAGGAGCAGAGGGAGACATGAATATCTGTAGTTCACTTCCCTGTTTTTGCTGTAGGAGTAGCCTGTGGGTTCCCAGGGACTGCCCGTAGGAGCTGAGGGCTGCGAAACCATAAGGAGTGGGAGAGGGAGGGGAGGAGGGGAGATCTGTGGGACCACTGGAGATGTGCACAGGTGGGACTGGAAGTTGCAGCCAGCGTTCTGTTGCTACGTTGCTGTGGATGAGCCTGGGGGATTGGACTGCGAGGAGCAGGAGAGATGACTATCTGCAGGTACCTACCTGCTTCCTGGCAGGAGTGGTCAGCTGGAGCTGGGACAAAGCAGCGAGTGGGGAGAGGGATGTTAGAAGAGGAAGGTCTGTGGGATCGACAGGAGATGAGGTTGCAGGGAGGCTGCCACAGGTGTTTTGCTGCAGAACGAAGAAAACAGTGCCACTAGACTGATGGGCTACTTGGCAGAGTGGAAATATGAATCCTTATTAGACTGACAGGCTTTCTGGAAATGCGACTCCCTTCCCTGGGAAGGATAATGATACTCAAGGGACTATGGCTTGGCATGAAGAGAGCAATGAGCCTGGGGCATTGGACTTGGAGGGATGGAGGGAGTGGGGAAGGTCTGAAGTTAGCCCACCTGCTTCTCTGTCAGGAGTGACCCGTGGGTTCCCACGGAGCACCTGCTGGAGGTTTTCCACCTAAATGTCATATCAGTAGTTCAAACTTCATATAGTACAGCATGCTCTGAGGGTGCTATTGATAACTGCTTCTTTCTCCAAATTTGAGTGCTGTTCTAGATAACCAACTTGAGTAGAGTCAGCTTCCCAAATATCTCACACCTGAGTCTTTTCTCCATCACTGAAATTACTGCCTCTCAGACACTCACCACTCTTGCTCAAAGAGCTACTCCAATGGGTTTCCTGTTTCTAGCCTCTCTTCATGCCAAGCCATATTCCCTTGAGTATCATTATCCTTCCCAGGGAAGGGAGTCGCATTTCCAGAAAGCCTGTCAGTTTAATAAGGATTCATATTTCCACTCTGCCAAGTAGCCCATAAGTCCGGTGGCATATTGTTTTCTTTTTGCAGTTTGAAGGGTTTAAATTCGGAACTAGTATGTTGATTTAATTAAGAAATGTTCTCTAGCTACCTGTTGGTATATCTCAATACATTGGCACATTTCAGTATATTAGTTTACCCTCATAATTCTTTATTCTTGTCTTCATAGCTGGTCCTCTTCTTTCCCAGCCAAGCAGCCTTTTGCATGATGCTAAGGCAGATGTTATATGTGTGGACTTGCCATAAGAGAAGTCCTGTAATAGGAGCTTCCCTAGTAGCATGCAAAGGCATTAAATTCTCTTTAATCTATACCCTCATGGTAGGGGTGAAGAAACACAGGTGCACAGACACCCCCAACCACACACACACACACCTTCTTCTGCCAAGAATGCCATATATCAGGGGTGTTAACTGTTGAATTCGTGTTGTGTCACTTGAAATTGACCCATTAGGAGCTACAGTTTGCCAAGGTGCTATCTTTTGTCATTAGCTTTCTGAAGGGAGAGAATTCTGTAAGTTTTGTGCTCTCACCAAAGTGATACATTCTATTGCCCAATAACAGAAGTGCCCTTTGTTTCACCATATATATATATATATATATATATATATATATATATATATATATATATATAATGACATGCAACTAAAATGCAGTAATAAAAAGAGCATTGATTGTGTAGGCTCTTCCAATAAAACCACCAAAGCAGTGACTGGAACAGACTGCCAGTATCTATTTGTAGGCAGCAGGTGGCAGTGTGAATCCACCAAAATTCCATAATGAGTTTAAAGCAAAAATCAGGGGAAAAATGGAAAGAAAAATTATTTATTTTGCTACATATTAGTCTTCTGACCCAATCAGTAAAAAAGTCATTATTCACACCACACTGGGCAATATGCATTGTAATTTTTAACAAATAATAGGAAACTGTTAATGTGCTCACAGGAAATGCAGTTTTGTCTCGGGCTTCTTTGGTCATTTATCACCGCACTTTGTGAAATCACTCATTTGTTCTAATTTGAATGTAAATGACTCTAAGGTTTTACAAATAAGGTGACAGACTCACATAAATGTAATTGCAGGGTTCATCTCCTTCTTTTTATATATCACTCATTAGGTTATGAATTAAATACATCGTATTAAACCAGGGGCATGTCCAATGATGATATTGTAATGGCAAATTACTCTATGCTATTAGAGGTGTATTTTTTATTCATGGACATTAATTTGTCATTAAGCGGCATTAGTTTAGCACTTTTATGTGAAAGACGTGACCTGCAAGAGGAGACATGCTGCTGGGTTCTGTGAGGAGAGGACCTGAGGGCCATAGGTAGAGAGAGCATTTCATCCCTCTCTAAGGAAACACACAAGGGGGTTGTTTCTTGTTTTGTTTTCTTCTTTTACAAATATTCCATGAGTCACTTCCTCAGACTGAAGGTGTTCTCTGTACAGCACTCATCCCTGGATCATCTAGTAAATCGAGTCTGGATTCTTGCTACTCGTCCTTGGGTAGCGCAGAACTATCCTGAAGAGATGACAGCACCCACCCCGTCCTCCACCTCATCCCCTGAAGGTGTTTATTCATGATCCTTCATCTCCATGGAGCTGTACACTTAAGGGACTGCAGAGAGAATTGGGCATTTTCTTTTCTTTTCTTTTTTGATGAATGATCAAAGTTTTAAAGAATTTTATTCTCTCATGAGGGTTTTGGGGAGATTTCTGGATAATTTCATGTCTGTTTTAGTAAATAGCAGTCTTATGGTTTCTCTTTTTAAGAAAAGATTTTTCTAGTTCCCACATCTGGAAGCAGTGATCTCTGAGACACCATCTTCAAGACTGATGATCTCTTCTGACAGATTTGAGTCATCCTCCACAGGGCACAGTATGCTGAGAAAATGCCTTTCCCTGATTTTTTACCCTGGGAGGTTTAGGGTACAAGACCCAGGACCTCATCTTCCTCCAATTTCAGATTTCCTTTCCCTTCCTCCATATTGCATGAACTTAGTATGTGTTGAGGGGACAAAAGTTAACCTCCATTCAGTAATTTTTATCTGCTTTTTAATATTAATATGTTAAATAATGGTGAGAAAATTGTATAAGCAGCTTTCTGTTACTTTCACCTACTGAATATATTTTGTTCAGTTGGAAATACTTCCTCCAGTGACTAAACTCGACAATGAGGAGCTTATTTATTTTACAGTATTATAATGGATTATTATTTTTTAAACTAAAATTGTAACAATGACTTATTGGAGGCTATGTCTTCTAAATAATACATTATATTAAATTTAATTATTAAAATTAGCTGTATTACCTAAATATATAGTGGGTATTCTGTATAAAATAATTTATCCTCAAGGTTGAAAAGTTATAACCTATATTCATTTTTCTCTAACACTGAGATTTATTTTCTATTAGAGAAGACAAATGATTTTACCCACATATATATTTAATATGGCCATAATCCATTGCACTAACTGCATACCATTCTATGTTTCCCTGATACCTTTGTGTTTGGAGCATATTAAAGTATGACTTTTGGAAAATATATTACAAATAGTTTAATCTTTTGGATTCTTTTTTAGTGAAAATAATCAGGAAGTCAAGAAATGTGTCAACCCCAAGTCATAGCCAACTGCTAATTATTTGTTCTAATCAAGAATATTTGCCATTTAGTACAAGTAATCCAGAATATCAGGTTTGCCAAATATCATTCATATTTGGCTCCAGAAATGCACTATAAGATTTTCAGTAGCCATTTCTGGGATCCAATTAATTTTTTTCATAGGCTATTGTGATGGCTTTTATTTTCAATGCCCATAGTGAAGGATGCCAGCAATTGACGGTCCTAAGGCCTGCTGTCTTCTGGGAGCATGATTTCAGCATTTTAATTTGTTATTTGGTCAATCTAGGGTTGATTGTATATTTTTGTGAGTTTTTAAATAGAGGGAAAAAAATCTTGAAGGATTTTTCTAATACCTGTAGTTTCCATCTAAAGCTATGAAACAAACAAAACCAGAAAGACCCCCACCCCCTAAAAATCTGATTTTGTGTATGTGTTTTTTCTCAAAAAATAAAAATTCCTCCCACTTCTTATGGATGCTGTAGTTCAGAATCAACAAATGAAGCAATCAAATATGTTTCTCACTCTCTTCCATTATCACTACTTGAAATTAGGGGTGGTTCAAACAAAATCTGCGTTTCATTTGAGCCACCCATTCTCGCGTGCAGCTTCCATCAGCCAACATCTCTACTCCAGGAGACGCGTGCCCTCTTCCCTGAAGCTCACACACCTTCCGCTCCTCATTACAGCCTTTTGCCTCCTCTGTTGCCCATGGTTTCAGTCTCCCCACCAGGAAGGCGGGAGAACTGTTTCTTTGTCTCCTGTCACTACAACAGCCCTCTTCTTCCTCTCACGGTCACACTGATGCTGGTGTCTGTGTTTTCTTACCTCTGTGCAGTGAGTCTTTCATAATATCAAATCGTGAGCCTTCTGTGTTCCCTCCTACCAAACCCTTTCTTCCATCCTAGTTCTCCTCCACCTTTTTCAGTTCCTTTACAAGCTCTTCTTCCCCTATTGTAGGAGGATAGGAACACTACGCATAGCCCATCTCTTCTACTCACTGCAGTTGTCTTCCTGCTGTGGAGGTCACTACACCTGAGTTCCAGACATGTGTTCCGTTAGCAGTTCCACCAGACACCCTACACGCCGTTCCACTGGATGCCCTACACGCAGTTCCACTGGATACCCTACACACAGTTCCACAAGATACCCTACACGCAGTTCCACTGGATGCCCTACACGCAGTTGCACTGGATGCCCTACACGCAGTTCCACTGGATACCCTACACGCAGTTCCACAAGATACCCTACACGCAGTTCCACTGGATACCCTACACGCAGTTCCACTGGATACCCTACACGCAGTTCCACTGGATGCCCTACACGCAGTTCCACTGGATACCCTACACGCAGTTCCACTGGATACCCTACACGCGGTTCCACTGGATGCCCTACACGCAGTTCCACTGGATACCCTACACGCAGTTCCCCATTGCCTTCATCCAATCCCACTTGCTTGCTCTTCACCATGCTGTTAAGGCAGTACCATTCTTTTAGTGAGCCCAACCAGAAATCCTGGTCTTTAGAAATTTAGGCTATCTGGAGGAGCCACTCCCCAATGGGTATTTTTACTTCACTTGCCTTTACTTACCCAAGCTACAATTCTTAGACTGCTCCATGATTTTGTGATTCTTGCTCAACTTTATTGATTTGGCCTCTTAGATAGTTCTCAAATGTGGTGCTTTGTCTTCTGGTTGGTACTGACATCACTGAGGTCTGCATTCCTTCCCATGGACTCTCCTGAACTGCTTCCACCCCCATCCCTACCTATGATTATCATCACAACAGTGTTGGGCATCAGTTTTTAATCTTCAAAATAACTTCTTGCCCCAAGGTCTTACATAGCTTTCTATCTTCTAGTTGCAAACTAATTTCTGGGCTTTCCCATTCTTGTCTCCTTTATCATCTCTTTGCTATTGTATCCCAAGGATAGCATACTTTGTCATCGCCAATCCTCTGTCTCCTGGGTTCATTCTTCTGGACATTCTGCAGGTATTCGAGTGGAACTCATGCCAGAGACCAGGAGTCACCCTAGAACCTTCCCTGCCCTGTGGCCAGCATGCAATTTCACTTTCATATATACATCGTTTCGTTTCTTGTTCTCTCTCCTTCTTTCTCTTCCTGTAACACCATCTTAATCCAGGTCCTTGTTACTTCCTGGATGAAAGGAACTTCTTGCAAATTAATAAACTTCGCTGTTACTCCAGTTCTTCATCCAATGTTTTGTTTGATTGATTTTAAAAAGTAATTTTCAATCCATTGGCTTTATTTTCAAATAACAAACTGATTATATTGTACTCTTGCTTAAAATCATTCACTACTTGTTGGTTCTCTGTAGCCTTTGGTATAATGTTCAATCCTCTTAGTTTGACACACAAAGTCCATGTCTGTTACAAAACTGCCCATCTCTTTAACCTTATTTTATTTTTTGACAACTTACTGCTCAAGCATTGTTCTTCAGTCTTAGGAAATTTTGTACCTGTCCTTAAAACTTTTATTTGAGCTCTTTTTCCTACTGTCGTCTTCTGAGTTCCTAACACCCTAAGTACTTGGCATACACATTTCCTTTTCCACAGCTGGCCGAGCAGTGCACTCTGTTTGAGTTAGATGCCCTCTTTAATTGTGAGCATTCTTCCAGGAAGCTAATCCCAAAGTATCACATTTATTTATCTATCTCCTCTTGTGTTGATTTGTTTATCTCCCTGTGACATAAGCTCATACCCAAAGTCACTTGACCTTAAGCGACTAGATTTCTACCCTTCACTCCTAGACTCTGAAATAAATACAGCATCCTCTTACCCTTTGGTGTTGTCAAAAGATTCAATAAGTTGATTTATGCAATGGGTCCTGCAACACAGATCCTGCACCAGTAGATGCTTGAGAAACGAGAGCTGACATGGTGAGATGCTTCCCCTCTGCTCACATGCTGAGTAAGCAATGGTAAATTCTGAAGCAACATTTTTCAGCTCATGGTGACTGAGGCCAGCATTGTTAGTACCTGATCATGGATATATTTCTGTGCCCCTCCCTATTAGAATTCTAGCTTACTAAGAAACTTTCCCAAAGAACAATATAAAATTATTCATGAACCTTAGATATTATGCATACAATTGATTATGAAAATGTACCAGTAACCTAATTATAGAATTCCTCAGTTATATAGCACAAATATATTTAAATATGTCTTCTAAAACTGACAGAATTAGAGCATGTTTTGTTTCTTGTGCTTTTTGAATTGCTGGTAATACTTTGTTTTTATTTAATTGAAGCATATAAAATGTATATTTCTTTAGCATATGAATATATAATTACTTAAGGCTATCCAGAAATATTTACATGTTCAAGTATATGTATGTTTACACATGCATATATATTTATTCACATATATGTTTATGCACATAAAATACTTGGGCTTGCATCATTTTATCACATCATAAATAAGTCTGATCTACATGGTCAGTGGAATATTTATTTTCTTCCTTAACTATTTGACTTTATCCTGTCAACCCCAAATGTAGTGCTAAGAAAACTCAGTCCCTTTACATACATGATAAACATGATAATTTATTTCCCTGCCTGATTCATTCCAAGGCTGTTAAAAGGTTGGTTGTTTGTATCTGTTCATTTGCTTTAACCTTTTCTAGCCCCTCACCATGTATCCATGTTATACCTTTATGTTGCTTCCTGGATTCTGGAGTACAGCCCTTTCTTGCTGCACTGAATTGGGTAGTCGCATAATATCTTGGTTTATAACTAGGTTGTAATCCAAATAGGAAACAGGTGGAATCACAACTGGGGATGGTGCCTTGGATATTAATGGCTTGGCTCAGCCGTGGAATTTCTAAAGCTGTATACACTTTTTTGTCTTAATTATGCATTCATTAAAAGCTTTTATACCCCACAGAATAAAGTAAATATTTTTTGATCTCCATAGTGTGCTCCCAGACTGTAGATTTGCACAGCAGGGTCCTGATAATCTGAATAAATTGTATTTCCCCAAGGACTTTATCTTTCAAATAAGGTCATAAAGAAAGGCAGCTCCCCCATCCTTGAATTTCTCAATGTGCCTTTTCTGCCTGAGAAGCAAAGTATATGATAGTAACCGAGACATGGTTGTGATCCGCTATATTGTCTCTGTCTGCTCTTCTTGTTTATCTCTCTCTCTTTTTTTTTTTAAGCTCGAGGGCCATTTTTTTTTTAAAACTTGACTGAACAATGCGAGGAAAGGTAAGCTGTACAGCTACAGGGAAGAGCGGCATGGAGAACAGAAAGAGAGAACGACAAGCCCTTTGAAGTTGGGTCCCAAAAAGCAGTCAGATCCCATGTTGGAGATCTGTCTGAAGCTGCTTGGTAGACAGAGGGTCTTCAGAAACAGGAGAAAGACTAGAGGGCAGGGCAAGCATACTTAGGATTTTGGTTGATATCCAAACAAGAGCTAGGAAGGGAAACGGGAAAGCTCCCCGTTATTAGTTAGAACTCAGAAAAGCTGACAGGCTCAGCAGTGAAACTTTATGATAGCAAGTACTAGTAAAGTATTTATACATACAAGAAAAATAATGATTTTTACCTAAAAGCTGTGATTTTTGACGATCCTTATAGAAAAACAAAAGCTTTGTTTGGCATTCAGCATTTGCTTCCTTTCACCCAGTCAGTGAGTCAAACTAGAAGAACAGGCAGATCTCTATTGAAGCACCATTGACACCAGTTGTAAAGATAATAACAGTTACCATATTGAATGTTTAGCCTCCACTCTGAGGATGTCGCTGCACATGTGTTTTCAGAATGCTCATCGCATATCCAGAATAGGTTATCACTTTTACTAGTCTGTAGATATGGAAATTTGACTTGAGAAGTTTGTTGTCCACTGGCTGGGACCATCTAGGAGGCTCAACTTCAAATTGTGTTCTTTTACCCAATTCTAAGCTAAAGATGCCATCACTGCCTTTATGGTCCAGTGAAGAAGAAGGAAATAAAAAGTTAGAAACCCAAATGAGGGTCCACAACCCCTTGAATTTACAATATTTTTGAGTCACCCAGAACAAGATAGTAGTGTATCCATTTTTAATGGCAGCTCGCAAATAGCAGACAGTTGCAACATTTTCACAAATGTTTTCCTCTGTGTCTAGGATGCCATGTTTAGCTAATATTCAGTCTGTGTTCTGTTACCTAATTGTTTAATATCAAGATGTTTAATAATACACTTAGTTGGTGTTTGACAAATTACGTTTAAATTCTTCAACTACCTGAACATTTGTAGGACAGGAGAGTCTGTTTTACTATGAACCAAGAAATAAGATCAGTAAAAGCTAGATTTTTACAAATACATTGTGTTACTTGTCTCCCATCAATTAAAAATTAACAAGTAGGGACTTTCCCAAGAGAGAAAGAAGACATGAAGAAATAAAGACACAGTCTGAACCTGAGGGAAAGGTGACTTGGCCAGTTAGTGCTTGAAAAGTCAGAAAGAAAGCAGCCATCCGAGCAGAAGTGCCTTGCCACCCCAAGGAAGGAATCAGTCAGATTTGGGTGGTCGCCATGAGAAGAGATTTAATGTGAACCCCACTTGATAAGCCTTATAGCCTGGTCTTTCAGTCTTCAAATGCTTTGCAAACAATAATCATTTGGAGTGAAGGGAAATTATGAGAGAATTCGTCCCTGCTTAAAACTGTATGTTGTAGTTCTAGCTAACACTACGGACACTGGATTTTTCTAATCCTCACTAAAATCAAGAAAAATCAGGTTCTCTTTCAATATTTCGGGGAGAGAGAAAATAATTTCACGTGGGCCAGATCAGAAGACCCACAATGCACTGCAGCAGCCAGCCTTTGTTTATCACAGGTGGGCATTCTACTTCCTACTTATTATGTGAAAACTCTATTACCTCGATAGCACCATGGGATAACTTCCTGAGCTCAGATCAAGCATTTGAGAATCTCTTTCTCCATTATTAAGTCATATCTGTAACAAAGCTGTTTCTTCTGCCATGGCAGTCATAGATATGCCTCACAATTTACTATTTTTTCATTTGTAATACAACAACTATTCCTCAGTTACAGCCAATGAGAAGAACAATGATGATTAGGATTTTGTAGGATTTGCAAGTCCTAAAATGCAAGCATTACTTTCTGCTGCAGATGGCTCCTGACTTATGAAGGTCTGATTTTCAGTTTTACAATGCTGTAGCAGTGGCACACTTGTAGAAAAAGGCATGCATTTCACGTTAAACTTTTCCCGAGGCTAGTCTTATGTGCTGTGATAGCTCTAGCGATGCTATACAGTGTTGTTGAGTCACAGCTCCCAATTAACCACACAGTCTCTAGGGTAAACAACCCATAGTCTTCAGAATACTACTAGAGCTATGAGCTTTGGCTATTAAGCATATGGTATATTTTTTAACTACTGTATTTTCAACATAAAATAGATTTATAAAAGGATAACCCAATCATAAGCATTAGACTTCAGTTGGTAACAAAGTGTCCTCCCTCCTTACTGTATAATGCTTGGCACTTGGTCTCAAAAAAGCAGCTGACAGGATATCTTAATTTCACTTTGAGCTAGCTTAACTACCAAGCAAGCCATGCTGGTTTTACATATAATATGGGACATTTGGAATAGTTTTGAGTCATTTTATAGTTTCTTGATTTCATACCCAGGGTGGCCTTTCCTTTAGCAGAGAAAAAATTTATCTGAAATATTATTCAGCTTGCCCATGTTAGAAGTAAAAATTATGGAAATCAATAATGGTACTTCTATTTACTTTTAACCTTGAGAAACATTTAACATTATCCTCAAACCAAGCCATGGTTTTCACACTGATAGTAAGTGTTTTCGGTGCTTATTTTTCTTTCACAAGTCACTAACGTTCTTAGCATTAAATGAGGGAAGAAGAGAAATAGCCGTTATTCAGATGCTGTGTCTATCAGGTTTTGTACTAGCAAGTGCAAGCATCTCTACTGTTTTTTTTTGTGTGTGTGTATGTGTGTTTGTGTGTGTGTGTGTGTGTGTGTATCTAGGACCCCTGGATTTGAGGTATCATATTTTGGGGCAGGTATTGGGATAGAACACGGTAGATATGATCATAGGATAAGAAATTTTTTCAATGTTTTATAATTTCCGTGTCAGGGGTGTGATTACACTGCAGAGCTGGCTGGGCAAGGAGCTATTGACAGGCCAGAGGGCCATCAGAATAGCTGAAATACGATAGACTTTGTTTTTGAAACATGGATCACTGGCAGGTTGTGTTACAGTTATCCAGAGGGCACATCCTTTCACCATAGCACACAGGAGCTGGTCTGTGGCTCATGGGCAGTGCATATGTACACTCTAGATATAAGATTTCATAGTTTTGCAATCTAAGATCAGTGGAGAGGCAGTGAATTTAGTTGACATTATCTGAGGGATAGGTTCACAGCTGCTTTGAATTATACAGGAAAGTTGTTATATAAATGTCCTTATCGGCTTAGCTGAAATACTGAGAAATGCATTAGAATTTTTGACCAGTTGTACCATTACATGAGACCCATGAAAGGACATCACAGAGGCCAAGATGGTCATTCTCTCATTGTCTTTCCTGTTTGAGGAAGATGGGAGGAGGGCAGCAGGTCAACCAGACACCTCAGGATCCCTCGCTTCCTCCTACCCATGTCTTAACCATGTGACCATTTTGCCTTGAAGGGGTAATTATATTGACTGTATTACAAAGAAAGATAGTATTTAGCTTTTTTGTGGTTTTTATTCCCCTTATGACTTGACCAAGTTAATCTCAAGAATAACTCTTTTGAGGATCTCACAGGAATAAGCCATCCAAAAAGTCCAAATGTGGGAAATATGAAAGTTTTTATGAATTATTGAAATTGGAAAAGTAGCATTTATTCTATAGCTAGTGCAGTGCTGGGGACACATTTTGTGGCTGTTCTGTAATTTAACTTTTCATTCATATCATAAGAAACAAGTAGAAGGGAAAAGAGAAGCCAAATATCCTCGAGCCAAAGAAAAATAAATATTATTTAAAAATATTCCCTGAAGAACAACAATTTCTACACTATAATTCTGAATAAGAACTAAATTTCAAATGGAAAACATTGTGACAGAAATCAAACCTTTTTAGAAGGAAAAGAAAGCTTTTCTTTTTTAAATTATTAAATTTTAATTGATTTTATTGAGCTATACATTTTTCTCTGCCCCCCTTTCTGCCTCTCCCCTCCCTTTCAACCCTCTCCCATGGTCCCCATGCTCCCAATTTACTCAGGAGATCTTGTCTTTTACTATTTCCCATGTAGATTAGATACATGTATGTCTCTTTTAAGGTTCTCATTGTTGTGTAGGTTCTCTGGGATTGTTATTTGTCAGCTAGTTTTCTTTGCTTTATGTTTAAAAACCACTTATGAGTGAGTACATATAATAATTGCCTTTCTGGGTCTGAGTTACCTCACTTAATATGATGTTTTTTAGCTTCATCCATTTGCCTGCAAATTTCGAGAGATCATTTTTTTCTCTGCTGTGTAGTACTCCATTGTGTAAATGTTCCACAGCTTTCTTATCCATTCTTCAGTTGAGGAGCATTTAGGTTCTTTCCAGGTTCTGACTATAACAAACAATGCTGCTATGAACATAGTTGAGCATATGCCCTTGTGGTATGATTGAGCATCCTTTGGATATATACCCAAAAGTGGTAATGCTGGTCTTGAGGAAGGTTGTTTCCTAATTTTCTGACAAATTGCCATACAGATATCCAAAAGGGCTGTACCAGCTTGCACTTCCACCAGCAAAGCAAGAGTGTTCCCTTTACCCCACAACCTCTCCAGCATAAGTTGATAGTTTTCATAAGCAACCCCAAAGATTCTACCAAGGAACTTCTACAACTCATAAACACTTTCAGTAATGTAGCAGGATACGAGATTAACTCCAAAAAATCAGTAGCCCTCCTTTACACAGATGATAAATGGGCTTAGAAAGAAATCAGAGAAACATCACCCTTCTCAATAGCCACAAATAACATAAAATATCTTGGAGTAACTCTAACCAAACAAATGGAAGACCTGTATGACAAAAACTTTATATCTTTGAAGAAAGAAATTGATGAAGACACCAGAAAATTGAAAGATATCCCATGATCTTGGGTTGGTAGAATAACATAATAAAAATGGCAATCTTACCAAAAGAAATCTATAGATTTAATGCAATGCCCATCAAAATCCCAGCAAAATTCTTCACAGACCTCGAAAGAATGGAAACTTCATATGGAAAAACAAAAAAACCCAGTATAACCAAAACAATCCTGTACAATAAAGGCATCACAATCCCTGACTTCAAACTCTACTACAGAGCTACAGTACTGGAAACAGCCTGGTATTTGCATAGAAACAGACAGGAGGACCAATGGAACTGAATCGAAGACTCAGATATTAATCTGCACACCTACAAACACCTGATTTTTAACAAAGTAGCAAAAAATATAAAATGAAAAAAAGAAAGCATATTTAATAAATGGTGCTGGCATAACTGGATATCAACATGTAGCAGAATGAAAATAGATCCATATCTATCACCATATACCAAACTCAAGTCCAAATGGATCAAAGACCTCAACCTAAAGCCAGCCACACTGAACATTATAGAAGTGAAAGTGGGAAGTACACTTGAACACATTAGCACAGGAGACCACTTCCTAAATATAACCCTAGCAGCATAGACACATAGAGAAATAATTAATAAATGGGACCTCCTGAAACTGTAAAGCTTCTGTAAAGCAAAGAACATGGTCAACAAGACAAAAATGGCAGCCTACAGTATGGGAAAAGATCTTCACCAACCCCACATCAGACAGAGGGCTAATCTCCAAAATATACAAAGAACTCAAGAAATTGATCATCAAAAGAACAAATAATCCAATTTTAAAAATATGGGGTACAGACCTAAACAGAGAACTCTTAACAGAGGAATCTAAAAAATGGCTGAAAGACACTTAAGGAAATACTCAACATCCTTAGCCATCAGAGAAATGCAAATCAAAACAACTCTGTGATTCCATCTTATACCTGTAAGAATGGCCAAGATCAAGAAAGCTTTTCTTTTACCAAGAGACTTCCTTGCTGTTGGGTTGTGATTTCCATTCAAATCTCTGCCTCTTCCTGCATGTTCTGAGTTTTTAAAGCCACAGAATGTAGGAGAATGGAAACAGTCTCATAATCAAGGTGGCTATCACTTGGAAAGTGTCAAAATACTTTTGGTCCAAGGAGTCAATTTTGGGGGAAAATAATTCTTTCTGGGATTGAATGAAATTTAAGGTTTATTAAAATATTTCTTTCTCAGAGAAGAATGCTTGCATTCTGCTTGTCCATTGCATGTACCTGTACTTAAATTGTAGTTTCTGGTATAGTCAACTTGAATTATTATTAGCAGGTTGTCTTCATGGAAAATAGAGTGACCACTGCCTTCATCTTTGGGCATGTGAGAAGGCTAGAATAGGACTGGATGTGCTACATGACAGCTGTTCTCCCAAGCACTTGGGAGGCAGAGGTAGGAAAATTGTCATAAACTAAAGGCTGCATAGTGTGGGCTACCTAATGATTTCCAGGCCAGCCTGGGCTACAGGGTAAGAACTTGCCTCAAAAAAAAAGAGCTTGCCTCAAAAAATAAAGGAAAGAAAAAGAAAAAATGGACAGAAAGTAAAAGGGGGTAATATTAGGGACACTAATGAATTATGAAAATGTGGCCTGCTTTGGATGAAGTTCAGAATTAGCTGGAAAGTTTGGAAAGACATAGGATATTTTGTCCACTTAATTATCTTTTGGACTTTCTTTGTTAAACTCACGTGTTGACCACCTACCTGCTCCATCGTGGGCCCCAGGAGACACGAAGAATGACCCATAATCCTTGCCGCCAAGGCTGTTGGATCTGTGGAAGGACATGGAGTTGTAACAGGTGCTTCAGGTACCTGCTAGAAGTCTGCAGAGGGGAGGGTGGAAGCCCAAAGAGGATATGATCTAGGGAAATTGGAAAAGTAAAGTGAGATTTTTCTTTCATTCATTCATTCATTTGCCCATCCATCCATCCATCGATCCACCCATCCATCGATCCACCCATCCATCCATCCATCCATCCATCCATCCATCCTTCCATCCATCTGTCCATCCATCCATCCATCCTGCATGTACCTGACATTTGGAGTAGAACAGTAGACAAGGCTGGCCAGTCGTCTTCCCAAAGGACTAACTTATTGGGGGCCTGTACATGCACACATAAATACAGGTAAATGTAAAAGATAATTACAAATGGGGATGAGTGTAGCAAGCAGACTAGTAGTAGA
Source organism: Ondatra zibethicus (assembly GCA_004026605.1). Lineage (NCBI taxonomy): Eukaryota > Metazoa > Chordata > Mammalia > Rodentia > Cricetidae > Ondatra > Ondatra zibethicus. The sequence goes on from PVIU01006577.1 coordinate 19,405, forward strand.
AAAATGTGATAGGGCGTCATCCCATGGAGACAGAGAGGAACATGTTGGGCATGATTCCCAGGCGAAAAGAAAAGAAACTATTTGTCATTCATAAGAAATTAGCACCTGCTGCTTCCCAATTCTGGGACCCTGTTCCTGCAGCTTCAGCTCCATCTTATCCTAAAATGTAGGTTTCATGATTTAATTAGTTATGGTGAGGCCAACAAATAAGAAGATAATTCTTACTTAAAAGACAGTTTGAGCTGGTATGATGATGACTCAGCTGTTAAAGACACTTGCTGCAAGCTTGATTCCTTGAGTTTGATCCCTGGGACCCACATGATTTAAGGAGAGAAACAATTCCCACAAATTGTCTTATCACCATACAACCTGCCACTAGTGTGCACATGCGTGCACACACATACACACACTCTCACACACACATGCATGCATGCTATAAATTAATAAAGTAAAACATTCAAAATCTTAAATCTTACAAAAATCTAAAGAATTGATAAACTGTAAACACTCTGTGGATGGGAAGAAATAAAACCTGTAGTTGATGGACATCCGTCATCTTGCTAAGTCAGTGTCCGGTCTTCCTTCAGCCGTCAGCTCCACGTTCTCAGTAAACCCTTAGTAACTTTTCATTCCAGGTCAAACCCTTACTATAAACACTCAGCCTCATGTTCTGACCTTTGTAGTGTTTACCTTAGTTATATTTTTTCATTTATTTGTAAGGGAATAAACAGACAGAAAGACCTTCCAGAAGACTGCACTTTTCAAGGATTGGTGCTTATATGTCTTTGGTTGCAGCACCTGTTGTGTTTGTCCCTCTTGTGAATGTGTGGGAGGTTGTCACAGTCGGAGCCAAGTGATACCGCTTTGCAGGATGAGAAATTCATCAGGATCCAGGTCACGGGAGACAGTGCAGTGTTCTGAATTTTATTTTATTTTTCCTATAAGCAGATGGGAGTCTGTTACTGAGCTTTTAAACATTCTCTAGAAAAGTTTTGCTTATATAAAAAGGAAATGACTTTATGGAACAGTTGTTAGAGAGTGATGGAGTCCAAGGGATTTATGAACATAGACTTTAGTTCTGGCTGCTTTCTGCTGAAATCGGGGCTTTGTAGGGCTAGAGTCAAGTCCCCTTCTTCTTTGGTGGTGTTTTTAATTTGGTTTTTATTTAGTTGGTAAATTAGGAAGAACTGACATTGCAAATGTTAAATTCTTCTCTAAGCATAAGAGATGTGTATTTAAGTTTGTATTTGTGTCTTATAGTTTTACTTACATTGTCTTTATCACTTGTTATTAAATATATCTAAGTATTTTGTTGTTTCAAAACGTCATTTATTTATTCCTTGACAATTTCATACATGAATACAATGTTTCTTAAGCCTACCTACTCCCAACTCTACCCTCCCACTCCTTCTAGACAACCCCTAACATATCTTCTTCCCACTTTTGGTGTCCCTCTCTTTTTATTAAATACATTTATAACCGAATTTTAGAAAGTTCATGATATGGTCAAACTCTTACATAAAGAGAAAATTGAGAATTTGATACAGAGGCAGGAATGGTAATTTTTGACAGTTCCAGAAGTCCAGACAAGAGATGATAAATGACATAAAAGACATGCTAATAAGGAAGAACAGACAGGATTAGTCAGTTGACTAGATGTAAGAGAAGAATATAGACTAGTGTGGGGGCTCCTGATGCAGAAATCTAGATGTGACCATTCTCCAAAAGAAGAAAGAGAGAACTGAGAGCTGGTTCAGCAGTTAGGAGCACATGTTACTCTTGTAGAGTTCCTGGGTTCAGTTATAAGTCTAGTTTTAGGGGATCCCACATCCTTTTCTGACTTCGGGGGACACTGCATGCATGTGGTGCACACACGTTAATACACATAAAATAAACAAATCTAAAATTGTTTTTAAAAAAGAATATACAGAAGAAGCAAGCCCACACGAAATAGGTTCAGTTTGGACATGTTGGTACAGTTAGGGTATGGGATGGTAACTCAGAGAAGACCCTTACAGCTGGTAAGAAAATGGATTCTGAGCTAAGGAAAATGGATTGGATAGGAATATAGGCTAGAGGACCATTAAGTTATGAACTTAGTACTCCATTCTGTATTTTTCTCTTTACTTTCATCATCTTCTTTCTACGCTAATGTATCAGTACACTTTCTTTCAAGTAATGGATATCTAGAGAGGCCGAATTCTTCCTTTTGCCCTTCTTTTGTCAGTGATATGCCACCTCCAGCATGGCTCTGGGGACAGACCTGTCTGGTGAGGTGAGGTAGGGAAGAACCCAGCACAGCAATACAGAGACACACAGACCCACAGTAAAGCTGGGATCTGGTAGACAGGACTGTCTGACTGAGAAGCCATTGCACACTAGAAGCTCAGCATGCTTGCTGTGTATAACTGAACAGAGAGGTGAGGTTATTACGTGCAGCTGCACAGGGAGGCATGCTTATTCACAGAGATAAACAAGGAGTTAGGGCATGCAGTGGGCTCACAGAGACAGGTTTAGCTAATCTCAGCAAGAGCAGTCTCCATAACGGAGCAGTCTTCAGGCTGTAAACATCCAGAGAGAGAGAACTGTGGTGGACATTTTCTGCACACACTATCAACATCTTCACATAATCAGGAGGAAGGCTTTTCTGTCTCCCTGAAATGGTGTTGCCATTTCCCATGGGTCTGAGGCTAAGATCTTTGCCATGACAGCCTCGTCACCAACACACAAACACTCAGGACATCACACATTTAGAATTTCCTCCACCCTCACCCACGGGGATGAACTTTGGTTTTCTGATTCAAAGCCGCAGGTTTTGCTCTGACAGGCCCCAATCTGCTCTATACTTTGCATGAGCCCAGTTGTTGTGGGAAGTTATTTTCAAATAGTGTCTCCACAACAGCCCTGTGAGTGAGTTGGAGTTTTTCATTTGTAAATGGTGAGTTGTGGCAGTCTGGTGGTGGTGTACATTTTTTATCAATAGAACCACATCTGCATGACTTCAAGGACCTGTCCATCCCTACTGTTCTGAGTTGTCTCTGTGTCTGCAATGTTCTGCCTTGAATACAAGTTTTTCTTTTCTTTTCTTTTTCTTTGGGCACAGGAGCAACTTTTTTTTTAATAAAGCCTAGAATATAAATGGTGTGCGTGTATGTGTGTGTGTGTCTGTGTGCACTGAAAGTGATTATCTCTGCATAATAAACTTATGTACGATTTTCACAGATCCTGTCTGCCCCAATAGAAGGGGTGTGTGCTATGGCATCATGGTCTCAGGGATGTGGATTCTCTATTCCCCTCACCTTCCCATTGCTCACAGTTGAACTACAGAGACACAGTTGTGTATGGAAAGGTAAACAGAAGCTTCTGACATAGTAAAAAGCACTGGAGATTTGGGGACATTGTTTTTAAAGAGCAATGAAAAGATGGAGCTCAGAGCATCTTTATCTCAAAACTGCTGTACCTCTCATACACAGACAGGTACAAGTGGCCTTCAGTATGAGTAGTGCTGTTCAGTTATTCATGGCACATCATTTTTGGATTTTTATTAATATAGTCCAGAATAAGATTAAAGAATTACCTTTAAAGGAAACTCAGTGGGACTGAGAAGATGGCTCAGTTGTAATATGTTTACTATGTGTGACTAAGGACATGAATTTGTATCCCCAGCACCCAGATGAAAAGTGAGCATTCCTGGCTTTATCTGGTATAGTAGGGAAGACAGCTGGATCCCTAGAACTCAGTGGCTGGCCAGTCTTTCCACACTGATGAGTTCCAGGTATAGTGAAACCCTATAAAAAATAAGGGGGAGAGAGATCAAATAAGACACATAACATGAGCATCTGGCCTTCACAAGCATACATATGCATGCACACACTTGTGCATGTGTATATGAACATGAATATGCACATGTGATACATACATATATACATGCAATTTTTTTCAGAGGGACTGGTGAGATGACCTAGCAGTTAAAGTGCTTTCCAGACAAGCGTGAGTACTGACTGGAGTTTGGATTTCTAGAACCCACATAAATGTCAAATGGATGGGGCAGTTTACCTGTAATTGCTGCCTTAGCAAGCAAAGCTGGGGTCCCAGAGCAAGCTGACCTGGGTGACTAGACATATTGGGGAGTTAAGGGTTTCATTGGGAGAGAACTGCTTCCATGAGTAAGATGGACATGTGATGCAGGATGATTCCCAACATTAGTGAGCCTCCATACACATCCACACCTATATATGCACCCAGCACAAAAATACATGTGCCTACACACAGACAAAAATTTATATACATACATGCAAACTACACATATGCTGAAGTAGATGAGAACAAAAATAAATAACAAAAATATCATTGTTTTTGTTACTTAGGGAGGGGAAGGGGTGTTGCAGGGAGGCCACTTGTTGGTTCCCAGCTGCTCAGACTCCCGAAATAATCACACAGAAACTGTATTAATTAAAACACTCCTTGGCCCATTGGCACTAGCTTCTAATTGGCTAACACTTATAACTTAATTTTACCCATTTCTAGTAATCTGTGTATTGCCACGTGGCTGTGGCTTACTGGGTGAAGTTTCATCCATCTGTCTCCGGCGGGGCTACATGGCTTCTCTCTGACTCCACCTCCTTTCTCCCAGCATTCAGCTTAGTTTTCCCCACCTAGCTCTGTTCCCCTATAGCTTTGCTATAGGCCTAAAGCAGTTCCTTTATTAACCAATGATATCCACCGCATACAGAGGGGGGAATCCCACATCAAAGGGGGGAGAGATATAAGTGAACATGAATTGGTTGAGTAGGGAGATGGGAAGGATCTAGGAGAAGTAAGGGAAAACATTATCAAATTATATTAAATAAGGAAAAAGCAGTTATTTAAAATCCCACAGTAAAATAATTTTTAAAAATTATCTTTAATTCTGAAGTGGACTGACTGCTTTTAAGGTTTGGGCTTATAATTGGAAGGAACCCAGAATGGGGTGCATAAAGATAGAAAGGCCCATGATGGAGTATATTTAATTGCCATTCTGTATCCAATTCATGTTTTCTTCACTTGCTCCATGCCCACCACTTTTTCTGTGTAGGTGTTTCTGCTCCTGCCCACTCTCCTCTTTGTGCCCTGGTCCTGACCATTGAATTGGAACCCTGATACCCCTGCAATAGTTGAAAAGCAGGCTTTGGAAGAATAGCAGAGTAATGCTGTGGGACACAGAAATATTCTCCAGGCTCTAAATTAGGTGAGCTTACTCAGAGATGCCCTCCATCCCATAGACATGTCCTGAAGTACACACTAGACTCTCCTGTCCTCTCCTGATGGCCTTGTACTTACCAATCCTAAGGAAGAGACTTTGAAGAACAATTTTAAGTATACCTGAAAAGCTAGTGCTGTAACTGCTATATTCCTTTGATAAAATGTGAATAAAAAGCCGGGCTATTTTGAGTAAAAGGCATGATGTTTGCATTGTAGTGGACTTCAGTGGTCATCTTTTTTGATAAACAGTATTTTGAAGATAAGCATTGAGTCCTTTAAAACTTGATGGCAAATAGACCCACTAAGAATCCTATAGTAGGTAGGGAGTGCTGGCACATGCCTTTAATCCCAGCACTCTGGAGGCAGAGACAGGTGGATCTCTGTGAGTTCGAGGCCAACCTAGTCTACAAGAGCTAGGTCCAGGATAGATAGGACTGTTACATAGAGAAACCCTGTTTCAAAAAAAACAAAAAATAAACAGAAAACGAAGCTTATAGTAGGGGTCTCCCCTTTATTGTCCCACCAGATTTGTGTAGTTTCATCAGAGAAGCTTCTTTTTGCAGTAGATTGTGATTACTATGGAGACTCACACTGGTCAGCATGAAGAGAATAAGGTACTGTGAAGTGCTCAGCCCTAAATGGGACATCTATGCCATATTCTTCCTTTAGAGCTACGTGGTCGTCATGGAAGAAGTGGAGGAGATGTTATTAGAGCCTGCGCTGTGAGTTTCTGTAGTGATGCAGTATTTGCTGGACACGACAGGACTGTTACATGTGAACCCACAGCAACTGTGACTGCATGCCAAAAACCTGAACAAGATCAAACCAGCTGAAATCCCAGCATGGATAGGAAAGGGGCTCATGTAGTCACACCCTTAACTGAGGCACAACTGGAAATTATTGACTGCTAGGGAAGGGAGAATCAGTTTACTTTATGGCTGTGGCTCCTAAGAGGCAACTCATGCTCCAGGAGGTTTTCCTACACCCAAGCAGATACAGGCAACACTAAGTAGACTCTTTTTTTTTTAAATAAAACCATGAACTTGTGGTATATATGACCTCATAATATTTGAGAATTTAAATAAGTATCAGACTTTAAAAATACTCATTTAAACTGTCAAATATTTTGAAATTATATATAATAGAATAAAATATTAGAATTCTTAATAGTCTTAGAAAACTAGGAAAAGGAAATATGTCATGTTTAATTAAATAGGTCTATAGAATATATGGATGTCTTATAGCATCCTTCAGTCCTTCTGCTGTTACAAAACACTGACCACATATTAGTGACAATGAAGTCTGAATGAGGGGAATCTGACATATCACTATTCTTATTTTACTTAAAGAGGCAAGCTTTCTATCAACAGGGTTGTGTGGCTCTCACAGAGGTGCAGTGACAGGGGTTCCTGGGGGCTGCAGCTTTGTGGCTAAAGTTTCCTAGAGTCCTGGCTATACATTTGAGAGCATGGCTGCAGAAACTTTGGGAATAAGTAGGAGGGAATACTACTGGTGTTTTGAATGTTCAAGGCTTAAAACAAGGTCCACATTTAGATGGATTTGATATATATTCAAGACATGAGTCTTTCTGTGAGATTAACTCCTTTGCTAAAATTTACATATACATTTTGTCTTTCAACTCCTTTAAGTCAGGATGGGTAGTATTTTTGTATAGACATACTGAGACTGAAGTTTCAGAAACAATGCAAAGTCAGTGTGTCTTTGGGTTTGTGCTTAGTCCTCAATCCCCACTTAACTGTTCTTATATTACCTTCAGTAGACAAAGAGCTAAACTACAGGCAAGGTAAAACACATGATTGCCCCTGTATTAGTCAGGGTTATCTAGACATAGAATGTGTGTTTGTGTTTGTGTTTGTGTGTGTGTGTGTGTGTTTACACAAGGGGATATATTAGAATGACTTACAGGCTATTGCTCAGCAAGTCCAACAATGACTGTTCACCGATAGAAAGTCCCAGATTCCAACAGTTGTTCACTCCACGAGTCTGGGTGTCTCAGCTGATCTTCAGTATACAACAGAATCCCGGAGAAGCAGACTTTAATGCCAATGAAGGGCGAAGGAAGAGTGAGGGCAAGCAGGCAAAAAGCACAAGCTCCTTTCTTTCTTGTCCTTCATAACGGCTCCCATGAGAAGGTGTGAGAAGGTGTGGCCCAGATTTAAGGTGGGTCTTCCAACCTCAAATTAACTAAAAATTCCTCACAGGTTTGTTCGTAAGCTTAGAAGCTTAGTTAATTCCAGATGTAGTCAAGTTGACAACCAAGAACAGCCATCACAGTCTTTATTGGTAAGGACTTCCAAATGTTTCCAAAAAGTTGCAAAGCAGCATTTCAGCTAGTAAAATGAGGACACCCTTTCAGGAAATACCCTTGTAAAGATGTCTTTAAGAATATGGGGTTAGGGTCTGTAGAGACAGCTTAGCAATTAAGAGCACTGTCTGCTCTTCCAGAGGACCATGGTTCAATTCCAAGCACCCACATGACAACTCACAACTGTCTGTAACTCCAGTTCCGAGCGATCCCTCATACAGGCATATATGCAGGCAAAATGCCCATGCATAAAAATAAGTTATTTCAAAAGAATATGGGTTTGGGGGAAGGAAAACTTAGAGCCTTATAATTGGGGTAGGGGAATTATCTTAATATTAATGGCCCCTGCTGGGCGGTAGTGACATACACTTTTAATCCCAACACTCGGGAGGCAGAGGCAGGCGGATCTCTGTGAGTTCGAGGCCAGCCTGGTCTACAAGAGCTAGTTACAGGGCAGCTAGAACTGTTATACAGAGAAACCCTGCCTCGAAACACACACACACACACACACACACACACACACACACACACACACATATTAATAATGGCCCCACCCCACCCAGTATGAAAATGGTAGTGAGTGACATAATTTCTTGCCTGTTTTTTGTGAATTTCTAAGAGATTTTTTTTTTATGTTTTTTGGCACCCAGGAACTAAATAGCTTTAATTACTTGGATCTGTACAGACTTGCTGACCTCTTTCACCTCACTTTGCTGGAGAAGGCTGTGATTGATTTCCTAGTGAAGCATCTCTCCGAGCTCCTGAAGAGTCGACCAGAGGATGTTCTCACGCTGCCCTATTGTCTGCTTCAGGAAGTGCTCAAGAGTGACCGCTTGACCTCCCTGAGCGAAGAGCAGATCTGGCAGGTAAGGGCATGCTGTCTGGCCTCTGAAAGGCATGACATCATCAGAAAGGGAAGAATTCAGGTGCAACAACTCACATGGTGGGCAAGTCATTGGTGGATACCCGCCAGTCTGCAGCCATTGGTGGATACCCGCCAGTCTGCAGCCATTGGTGGATACCCGCCAGTCTGCAGCCATTGGTGGACACCCTCCAGTCTGCAGCCACTGGTGGGCACCCGCCAGTCTGCAGCCACTGGTGGGCACCCGCCAGTCTGCAGCCACTGGTGGGCACCCGCCAGTCTGCAGCCACTGGTGGGCACCCGCCAGTCTGCAGCCATTGGTGGATACCCGCCAGTCTCCCGTCATTGGTGGACACCCGCCAGTCTGCAGCCATTGGTGGACACCCGCCAGTCTGCAGCCATTGGTAGACACCCGCCAGTCTGCAGCTCGTCTGGGAATGAGACCAGCACTGTGGTTTCCTCAAACCTAGGTAAATCAGAAAAGGGAAGGGATTTACTCTTGACACCAAAAATGTTTCTTAAGCTAAATATGAGAAGAATGGATTGTAAAACAATTTTATACATATTTAAGCCATTGAAACAAAAGGAATTCAGGGTTTTGGGAGAAAGCATTCATAAATATTTCTTTTAAAAATTATTTAAATGAGAAAAATGTAGAAATAGCTTTTAGTAGTTCAAATAAGCTTTTTCATTTCAGCTTTTAACTAATTTGTGGATAACTTATTAATAAGTTTTGAAGTTGGCTAATTTTAATGCTTTAAGTCTAGGTGAAGGACTTGTCTCCAAGTCAATGATATGAAGGTTAACAGATAAATTTATAGGTCACAGGTAAACACAAGTATTCAAAGATAGTTGTACTCTGGAATCTTTGTGACTTTTTTTTTAAATATTTAGAATCCATTCCAAAAATTCCTAAGAGCAATAGCGTGCATGTCTAGGGAATTTGGACTGTTTTCAAAAGTTGTTTCATTTATTTTTAAGATTATAATATAATATAATTATTTATCTTTTCCCTTTTCTTTCTCCAAACCTTCCCATATACCCCCTTGCTCTCTTTCTAGTCTGTGACCTTTTTTCCATTAATTGTTGTTACATGCATATAAGGATATGTCTATACATACACACATATACAGATATACACATAAACACACACAGAGAGACATATATAGGCTTCCATACAATCTGCCTGCCCTGTATAATGTTACTTGTATATTTGTTTTCAGGGCTAACCAGTTGGTATTGGATGACCAGTTGGTGTGCTCCTCCCTTGAGGAAGACTATTTCTCCTGCTCTCAGACTTCCTTGTTTGCCTGCAGTTCTTTTTGTAGGCCAGAGGCCTTGTGGGTTTTCCCCTGCCTTCACTTGAGCATGTGTATTGTTATCTTTGTTTGGGTAGTCATGTTGGCGAGACTTTATGGGTGTATCTTCTGACATTAGTAGGAGACATAATTTCATTGCAAGCTTCCTGATCCTATGGGTCTTACAATCATGCTACCTCCCCTTCCAAAATGTTCCCTGAGCCTTAGATGTAGGAGTATTTGGTAGATGCATCCATTGAGACTGGGCTACCCAACTCTGCATTTTGGTTGGTTGTGGTTTGCTGTAGTGGTCTCCATCTGTTGTAAACAGAAGTTTCCTTGATGAACTGTAAGGAATATACTTATCTGTGGGTATAAGGAGAAATATTTAAAATGTAGTTTGGGATTATGTTGGTTTAGTAAAGCGGTTAATGGTAGGTTCACCTTCAAGATCCATGACTCTACGAGAGCCTGGCTTGGTTTCCAGAGCCAGGCATGATTTTCCTATGAGTGGATCTTAAATCCATTTAGAGAGTTCTTGGTTACTAACAAGGTATGTGTCCATAAGCACACCTTTAAGGTTAACTTGCCATGCTGGTCACTGTATGGTTTATAAGTTTCATGGGTGGCCAGCACTGTTGGTTCTTTCCCTCCTTTGGAAGCTTGCATAGTGCCTTCTGGTGCCTTGAAAGTTAGTTCTCAAGGAGGAGGCCTTCAAGTCAGCTTCCACTGAGGGGCCTCTGGTCTCTGTGTGTGAGGTGCATAGTGTCTTTAGCAACATGGGCCTTCACCATCCACACCTGGAGGCAAACAAGATCAATAGAAGCAGCCTGTGAGTTTGGGAGTCTCTTGGACAATTCTGATCAACCACTCCAAAGAGGACTTCTTATGCCTGGCGCGAGGGCTTTTGTTAGATGATCTTTGGCTCTTGGAGGAAGCATTGTCTCCCCAGTTGAGAAAATTTCTTTTAAACTGTATATGTATGTACATAGACGTATGTGCATTATAGTTTTTTTAAGACAGATAGCTAGTAGTATGATTCCTTATGACTTTTCCTGACATTCTTATGGTTATTTTATTCTCTCCTTCCTTTGCACTTATTTCCCTCTTTCCTACCCAATTAGAGTACCCCCTTCCCATTTCCCAAATCAGATCACATATACCCTGCTATTCCCCTCTCTATTGCTCCTATACCGACTCTCTCTTTTTATTTTCAGAAGCACTTCCTTACTCTAATAGTTGGATGCTTAAACCTCAAATGAAAGACCTCAATGTTCTTTCTACACTAGAGTGGAAAAAAAAAACCCCTCTTTAGTTCATTAGTCATTCCTTACTGCTTTCGCAAGCCCTTCCTTTTCCCCTGACTCTAGAATCTTTTCACATCCTGTCACTGCTTTGTCTAGGGGAAAGGGAGGATGTTTTTTTGTTTGAAAGTTGATTATTCAATTTAAATCCTCTTCTGCTCATCCCTAGTGACTGTCCTTGGATACTGCGCCTGAAGTCTTTGGGATGTACATCCCATTTTCTCCCTTTTCCCTTCACTGTCTACCTCATTCTGCAGCACTCTCTACACATCTTGATGCTACTTGGAATGCTGTGCCTGCAGGATGAGATGAAAAATGGCTATTTTGTACAAATACTAGGAAAAGTTCACTGTTCTATTGGCAGATGAGTTAGTAAACTCTGATCTTATCAGCCATATTCAGGTAGTTATGTTATGTTATGTTATGTTATGTTATGTTATGTTTGTTTGTTTGTTTTACCACTGGTCAAATGTGTCATTGAACACCGATTCTACTGATGTATAACTTTCCAGATACCTTGCTTCCTTCTTTGAACTTCAGTCAGCGGCTGTCGTTCTTTTTATTGAAAGTAGTAAGAGACAAGGGCCAGTCAGGTCACAGATATTTGAAACCTTATTGACTTATCAGCACAAGAGGCCTGAGGAGCAGCTGTCTCCATCTCCATCCTTTAATAAGGCTCTGTACTTGGCTCCATTTTACAGGACAGAGCCACTTTCGAATCCAAGTCTGTTGATACCAACCACATCTCCTCACTAGTCCACAGTCTTGGTTTAAAAAGCAGTTACAAGTGTTTGCTGCTTCCTGGGCCTTTCGGGGAAGGTTTATTCAGGCAGTGGTTGCTAGTGTTGGTGAGGATATGGTTCTGGCAGGGATTTCAATAATCCGCATCCCTGTCCTATCATGCAAAGAAAGCATCAGGATTTACTATGGCCAGCTCAGAGTATGAAGTAGCCAAATTCCTTTACTTCATTAAGGGGAAAGATACAGACTAGATTTAGATTCTGTGCTTTTAATCCTAACAAGATTGAGATTTGAGGCCACCCATTCTTTTGGCATCTGTCTGCTATTGTGCCATGGTTAAAGGCACTGCCAGAGATTGACATGGTAATGTGCAGATATCTAGATATCAGGAAAATTCCATTCCATCTGCTTAGAAGCTACCACAGTTGCCTCTCTAAAGGCTACAGTATGATAAAGTAGAATTTTAGAAACTGGTTTCTGCAGGCAATAAGATAGTTTCTTTAGACCTGATCACTGAAAAGGAATTAAAAGACTTCCATAAATATTATCAATTTAGGCATTCAGTAGGCAATAAGAAATTGTTTTTGCTTTATCTTAGCAAATAAGTAATTCCCTCATACTCAATAAAGAAAAATCAAATCAGACCAACTATAGTGCCTCAAGTAGAGTTAAGTTCATCATTTTTTTTGCTGAGGTTATACTAGTAATGCAATATACCATGGAAGAATCTAATATTCAGCCCAGGGTAACGATTGGGTCTGCCAGAGGATTAGTGTCAGGGTGCTTTACAGAAGTGAAACTTGACGGACAGGCTGGAGACAGATCTCCAGAATCTCATTAAACTGCTGAATTGTTCATTACAGAACGTTCTCACTGTAATAAAGTGCTCATTGACTTTGACAAATCCCCATCCCATGTCTTAAAGAACAGCGAAGAAGGGGTGCTGAGGAAGAGAAAGGAAATTGGCACAAAGTAGGGCAGGTAATGGAAACTCAGAGGAGGGGTAGTACCATTTGATTAATATGTGCAACACCGCTTAGGTGCAACGTAGTCCACACACACGAGTTTACCCGGTGGCTATCTCACTACGTAATGGTAGTGTAATCTGGGACAGTCCCTTCTTTGGAGGAAGGTCTCATTTTCATTATTTACAAGTTTGGCTCTGAAGACCTGTCATAAGAGCCATTAAATTATCCCCACTGCATAAACTAATTTATTTACCCTTTCCTTTTTCTGTCTATCCCTCACCTTGATACAATATGCTGCAACCTACAGTGACCATTTTGTGGATCTATGGGCTTCCTAAATCTCTGTATCATTATTGTTTCTACATTTTCTTTATTCATTTGTCTTGGGGATGCAGTGGGGAGATAAGGATTATGTATCCTCTGCTGGCCTGGAACTCACTCTATAGATGAGGCTAGCCCTGACCTCACGGATCCACTTGCCTCTGCTCCGGGTATTCACCACCGTACTCAGACCGTTTGATCTTTTTAAAGTTTAAGTCTCTTCTTTTGCATAGAATGCCTTAGTCTATCCCAGGCAGTTTTTCCTTTCATTAGCCAATTGTTACTTGGTCTCTTAGTTAACTTCACTGTGGGGGAAACAGAGATGTTTTGAACCACAGTTGTGTATCAGATGTTTCATGACCCAAAGGACTTTAAATATACATTGTTTGAAATTCTCCTCAGTATAACTTAGCAATTTGGTTTTATGTTTAGAGGAGAATGGTTTCTCAAATTCCAAATGAAAGCCCCCAAATTATTAGCTTCAAAGGAGGAAACAAAACCATCAGGAAAGCGACCAAGTGAGCACAGAGGACCTCGGAGTTTGAGGTCTCTCACTGCATTACCTGGCAAATCTCTACTAGTCTGGTTTTGCTTTCAGATTAGTGAGAGCTTTTAGTGCTAACTGCAGACTTTGTTTCAGTAGGATGCTGTTCAACCTGCCAGACTCGACCTGTAGAGTCCAAAGCAGGGGACCTGCCAAAGGAAGTGCTGCCTAGAAGGTTCGAAACTTTTCACAAACAAATTCTGAGCACTGGGTTCCTGCATGGGTGGCTATGATTATGCTAATTAGGCTATCATAATCATTATGCAGTATTTGTATGTGCCAGTTCACCATGTTATCTACTTTTAATATACTCAGTCCATAATTGTCAAATAAATGGTTTTAAACAAATAAGCATGGAAGCCTGTTTTTTTCTAATGAAACAGATCAAAAATGGATGCAGATTTGGGTAGATGGGAAGTTGATGGGAGGGTTACCATAATCAGAATATATCGTATGAAAAAATCTATTTTCAATAAAGAAAAAGAAAAATCGCTTAGAATGAAATAAATTCTGCCCTTCCTCCAGGAGGGCTACTTATCTCTTTTGTCTCAAAAAGATATATTCCCTGCTTGTTCAGCCACAGATTTGATTTCCCTAGACTGGGAACAAGGTGAATCTATTCCGTAGGACAGTTGATAGGAAAAGTTCCACATGGCGCCAGTTCCTAGACAAGCTAACCAGGAGTGGAGTCTCTCTTCTCAGCATAGACTGAGCAGCTGAGACCGCTGAGGTTGCTGAATGGGGAGGACAGGACACAGGCTGGCCAACTCTGTTCATCGCCCTAAGCCTGACCCTCAATAGGAGGGACTTTTATTGTTTTAAACTGTGAATACAGCTCTGAGAATTAGGACTTGATCTCTAAAACAGTAGAAATGAAAACGATGTCTTTTAGATGAATCACGATAGCTTGGGGAAATAAATTGAATATTTTTGACACCTGTTATGTGTTAGACATAGTGTTAGGAATTTGACCCCTAAAAACAGAATTTATGGCAAATTTTGAGTGATTATTTCTCAAAATACTTATTTCATTGTAATCTTTACAGTTGGAGAATTTTTATTTTCCTTTAATAACTTACTAAGGCTTCTTATATATTCTCTAATGATAGTCCTTTTATTCCTTTCTTGACATTGGGTTGGAAGCACTTCTCACCTACACCTAAAAGGTCCATGCTACCTCTTTGAGGCTGGCCATATCCTGTTTACCTCTGTGTGGGATTATATACTCCCAGAGGCAGAGACTGTGCCTGCCATGTTCACATTATACATGCCATGTTGTTCTCTTGCATCAATAGACAATAACGTAGGTCCTCCATATTAAAACTGAATGCATGATATGATATACCTATATACCTGGTTCTATATAAAGCTGTAGCTATTTTGGGAAGCATGTTTTAGAAAATGAGCTTGGTCTCTTAGAAATCCATGCTTCCTTGCATTTTATTGGAAACTTGCTGTCTGGTGGTGTCAGTTGCGCACCGTCTAGGGTGGTCAACAACCTTACATGCAGTGCTGCTTTTGGGTTTTGTTTTTTGACAAGTTTTTCTTCAGCTTTCATCTGCACCATAGAACTAACGCATTGCATTTCAGTTTAATCATTTTCCTTGAAAGTAATCTCGGAAGGTAAGCCTGCTACTACCCTTTCCTAGTTAGAAAGTGGAGGACGTGAATGACTTCCTCAGGTTTCATCTTGTATCTCTTAGATGATAAATTGACCCAAATATACTTCTAGTCAGGGATAAGCAGCAGGTGAAACAATACATCACCATGTTTCTAATTTACACAGTGGATCACAGTTTTGAGAATGCTTCTGCATTTACTACTTTTGTTGTTGTTGTTGTTGTTGTTGTTCCAGTGATGTGAGTGGGAAATTTGCAGAAAAAAGCTGCAAATCCGTGTCCTCTAATTTTTGAACTCTGTCCACTTTGGCCAATAGCCAAAAGTTACTAAGGAGTGATAAATGCAAAGACTCGTCAAATGATTCCTTTGGCTTTAAATGAAATTAGGAAAACCTGGGTTAGTGCAATGGTAGAGTTCTTGCTGTTGTGCATGAGGCTCTGTGTCCAGTTTCTGGTACTAGAGAAATAAAAACATAAGAAGAGGAAAATCGTGTCCATTCTGGTTCTCTGTATAGCAGTGTCCATAGTACAAGGAGGAGAATGGCAGCTCTTCCAGCCCTGTGCCTGCCATCTTGCTAATTCTTCTGTGTTCAATGACATGTGCTTCATTCATTCTTACATTCATGACAACTAGGTACTGAGGACCTGTTGTGTCAGGCTAGATCCCATTGAGCTCTCTCAATTGCCTGCTCTAGCATGGGTGCTAGGTGCTTGGTAGCAGAAAGGGCCAGTAGGTCTTGCTTTCCTAAGTGCTGTTGGGTCTGGTGTGGAGGCTCTGTTTGTCACTTAGGGTGTCTTGAAATGATCTGGCTTTGAGGGAAAAGGAAGTGCTTTCATTTGGACATTCCACACCACGCAGTGTTCCTTTGCTGTTACCCTAGTGACGTGATTATTTTTTTATATAAATACATCTTTGAAAAGATCTGCTGGTCTCTGGTACCATGCTAGTCAAACAAATCAGATGGTGTGTATGACTATGCAACCCAAAAATTCCTCAAAGAGAGTTCACATTTTAAATACATGGATTTTGGTAAATCAAAACGGATTCAGATTCTGAGGTCTGAGAATTTTACCCCCGAAGTATAATCTTTCATTGCATCCCTGTCTATCCTTGTGCATGAGTTGTAGCATGATCGTATTGCTATATTTTTCCCAGCTAGACATTTGCAGGGTATATTCACGCATTGATTTCCATATGCATTTTATTCACCAATCCCTAAGCTAATCAAATTTGCACCACTTCTCAATTTTCTTCTTGAAACTGCTTACCGTTCCACCCAGCTACATACAGTCGTGTACATTCTATTAAATGTTAGTAAAGAGAATAAACAGCAGCTCCTTTGCATCCCAAATGGTGCAGCCCTGAGGATGCTGCTGCTTTTATGGGCCCCCAGCTGGACACTGAGTAATGCTGATATTTCCAGGCCTGTGCTTGAAGATGCTGCTGTGTATTTAGTCCTTCCTCCTGATCTACATGCTGCTAATTCTCCGTGATCATTCATCTCCAGTAGCTTGACTGGTGGCTTTGCTGTTGTTTGTCTGGGCTTTGTGCCCTTGTGAGGCACATGACACCATCATTTCAGAGGAATGTTCCTGCAGCTAATTCCCAGCACCAGAGCTGTGAGTTGTCAAGTAGCTGTAAGGGGTAGGTGATTATCAGAAATTACAAGAAAGCTAACTTGTATTCATGTGCTGTTGGTCCCATGAGTTAATGGTTTCTTTTTCTTTCTTTCTCTTTCTTTTTTTTTTAAGAATTGAGCACAACAGAACAAGAAGGTGATTTATGAGATATGACATATTTATGTTTTCTGCTTCTAATTTTCATTGTGATTCATGTTGTTTCCAGACTGATATTTTTGTTGCTGCTATGAGAAGGAAAAAGATGACTGGAGAATATTACTTATGCATTGGTGGCCTGCAGTAATATTGCTGCTACCTGGGTTATCAGGGATTTAAAAATAAAACCCAACCATAAGCTGCATATGAGGTAGAAACCCCAAGGGCTGGCACGGAAGTCCATCAACAATAACAACAATAATAATTCTTACAAGCCTAAAGAGCTTCATATTTTAATGAATTTTTATACATAATTTCATCTGAATCTCTCCTTAGACTTGTCATGGTAGATGAGGCAAGTTTTATCTACATTTGAACTAGTGAGAAAACCAAAGTTCAAGCATGAGGTTCAATGATTCACTAACCCACTTTACAGTCTGCTTCAATGGACATATCACTGTGTTCTCTTGAAATACACCAAGTCCCCCACCACCACCAAAAAGAAACCTCCAAGTAACTCCTACATCTTTCATGTCCTATCTTCCTCTATAGTGACTAAAATCAGCTGTAGATATTTCTAGTAACTGGCCATCTTTCCTTTGTATTGCTTGTACAACTTGGCAGTAAGCAGCAAAAATGACTCTGTCAAAGTTGTAAAGGAAAGTCTTGCTGAGGTTCTTGCCAGGAAATTGCGTCTCAAGATGGGTCAATTAAGAAGCATGGACAGAGAATTCCAGATACTCAAGGAAGTACTTTACACTTTTCAGAATATGAGGTGGCAAAATACAGTGTGGGAGGGGACAGCGGATAAGGGGGAGTCGTTTGAAGATCCTATGAGGAAATTTTAGAGTAAGAGAGCTTTGAGTTTTATTATTTCTGCTACAGCAATGAAGACTGTGTGGGAGAAGTCTGTAGGTTACAGTTTCTTCCTGGGACTAGAAACTGAATGGAAGGAATGGAAATGATAAACCATTATGTCTTCATTGTATTCTCAGTATATTGAAACTTTAGAAATTTATGTGACAGAAATTGACAGTTGGATGACAGCTTAGATATAAGGTTTAAGAGAAAGAGAAAATACTAATTTATCAGTATTGACATATATTACTCTCCAATATGCATGAACTCATGAGCCCATATTCTACAATATCAGGCCATTATAATGGCACTGAAGTTCATGATGGTTTGCTATGCCAGACCATTGTAGTTTCCTGGTCCTGACATTCTAAGGGAGTTCATCAAAACATCTCTGTGGAGGGGTCCAGAAGCTTGGAATTATAGATGTCTGAAAAGGCCTTGGCATTTGTTGTTTAATACTAATATCTTTATGTGCTACTTCCTTCACCCCTGCCCTTGTGACTTTTGATAGAATTTAAAATAAAGCCTGAGATTTGGATTCAGATATAACACAGTGATGGGTACTTACCTAGAATGCACGAGCTCTCTACTCCATTTCTACCACATAGGAAGGGGAACATTTGGACTCAACCAACCTGAAAAAGACCATAGTCAGTGTAAGAACCCATAGAGGGAGTTAATTCTAAGGTTCCCTTTGCGCCGATAATGCAGGGTGATATGTTCTCTATGGGGATATGCTCCATCTTGGTCCAACCATCTCCACTGTGTTATGGGAGTGTCACAATAAAGACTGCAAATGAGGACAAGCATCACCAGAAACAGAGTCCATTTTAGGGAGAAATAAAAGGACCTTTGTGTTTTATATAGGTAGGTATCAGGATTGTCTAACATTCTCCCCATTTGTTTATAAAAGGCTTTGCAAGTGAATGTTGGTAAGAGGCACTGACAGCATGGTTAAGGACAGACTAAAAGAGCCCTTCCCACTGGAGGCTGAATCCACACATCTCCCTAGTGTGTGTGCTCTTGTTGTGAAATGTCCACATGCCACCTTCTCTGGCCACACAAAGAAGTCAGATAATTAAAGGAGAGATGAATGGTATGCTAAAGTTTAAATGTTTTAGGAAGACCCATCTTATTAACACTCTAAAACAAGTGAGCATAATATCATTAATTTTGATTAATTCATTTGCTCTTAATATAGCTTTTAATTTGTAATTCTATGTGAATTACAATGTAATTTGGCATTAATTATCCTAAATTGACTATAAGCCAGCCAATCACAATGGAAATTACTCACAGCTGAAAGTTAAACTAAACCCTGCAATCTGAAAAGTTGCTGCTTAGGTAATGGGTCAATGCATGGAAGCTTCCTTCTCATTGAGTGTGAGATCAATACTAGATATGAGAACTGGAGGGGATTCCTCATCTGACCACTATAGATAGTCTGTGGAAGGAAGTCATGCATATCCAGAAAAGGGTAAACAATAGAGTCAATAAAGGAATCCATTCACCAGGTTTGGCAGGGCTCCTGAAGAAAATGTTTTCCTTTTCTCATCCTGTGTAAGATTTGGGTGATGTAAAGGGGCCTGTGGTGTCTTAGGATCATTCCGTTCTTCTTGGGTTCTGGGGCTAAGAAATATGCTTAATCAAATTGCCTTGCCTTTTATCTGCATGCTTTTTGAACCCACCGGAAGTGCTGATTTCAACCCTGATGAGCACGATCATTACCTCCAAGTTATCCATATTTGGCCTCTACACAAAATGCCTTCTTTTCAGAAGGACATCATGTCTTCGAGTCCAATCTCACACCGAGAGAACCAGCTCCCTGGGAGCTTTGGTAAAACTCTCTCTGGGGCCTATGTGTCCAAGGGAAGGGACACACTGAAGACGTTGAGCCCCTGAGAAATCGCGTGGGAACAAGGAAGGACTTGGAAACTACAGTTTTGAACTATTTGCTAGACATGCTCCTTTGAAAGTTATTTTCAAAACACCAAAGCAAGATAAAGCATTGAGATGACCCAGAATGTCCTAAGATTGGGACTTTTTCCTTGAAGTCTTTTCACATTTGGGTAGAACTTGTTGAATTTTGTAGGTTCAGGGTACATTTGTAGAGAACAGCTGACCTCAAAATGAAGTCTATCTTTATCTCAGGGGATTTTTTTTGACTAATAATTACATGGAAAAGTTAGGTCTGTTGGTCTAATCACTCTTTTACGTTGTGAATTGCTTGCCTTTATGCTGGCTTTGCAGTGAACATTTTGGCCAATAAAATAGTCAAGTTTTACATAAAACTTCTTAGTTAAGATGATAAAAAACTAACTCAAAAGCTGAGCCCCAGCTGCCCTCTCTCGCCTTATGGTAGTACTAATCACAGTCAGAAGAGACACAGTGTAAAGGGGTAGAGTCCTGAATGCTGAAATCCTAAAAAACTAAAATTCTTCAAAGTCTATACCACACACACATGCAAGTATATTCACACTTGTGCACAACCAAATAATACACACGGATTTTACAACTAAAAGATTTTCCTTTGTTTTGTAGCTTTGACTTAAAACATAGCATCCCCACAATTAGTCACCAGTTGGTTGCAAACTTGAGGATAAAAATAGAAGCTAGAGGCTTGTTCTTGCCTTTCCATTCATCACTAAACTTTAAAGGATGTTAGTATCTATAGCATATTAGTGCAAGAAACATTTATAACTGTAACTTTATAGTGCTTAATTTTCTCCAAATCTGTG
>PVIU01006577.1:42500-100464 GCA_004026605.1 Ondatra zibethicus
GTGTTCAAGGAGTCATGAGTAAAGGATTGTGCATTATATGATCTTACATTTATCCACAAAGTATTACTTTTCTTTCATTCAGTGAACTACATGGATAGACTAGCCCTCAGGGATGCTTCACAGAATTATTGATTAGTTATGTCGTTTTTTTAGCAATAGAAAACAAAAGATAATTAGGAAGAAATATGTCAACCAAACCAATCAATATTTTTGTTTGTTTTGGTGCTTTGGAAAGTGGTATGAGTTTTAATTGTAATGTCACTTTGTGGCATCTGTGAAAATGAGTCACTTTATTTTGTAGACTGCCTTAATTACCTTTCTATTGCTGTGATGAAACATTGTGGCCAAGGCAACTTGTAGAAGGAAGGGTTTATTTGGGGCTTATGGTTCTAAAGGGATCATAATCTATCACAGTTACTGTGGGGAAGCTTTGCATCAAGCATCGGCCATGGCAGCAGAAACAGAGGAGAGCTTCCCGTCTTTAGCCGCAAACATCAACAAAGTGAGGGAACTGGAAATGGCACTTGGCTTTGGAAACTTCAGTGCATACCTCCAGGGGCATACTTCCTCCAAGGAGGCCAACATTCTACGCCTCCCTGAACAGTCACTAACTGGGGACCAAATATTCAAATGCCAAAGACACATTTATCATTCAAACCATGTAGAGTCACCATAATGGAAGTTAATGAGACTTAGGTCATAACCAATTTTTTTCGTTTTGTTCTTGTTTTGATTTATTTGTTTGTTTGTTTGTTTCAAGACAGGGTTGTTCTGTGTAGCCTTGACTGTAGACCAGGCTGGCCTCAAACTCACAGAGATTTGACTGCCTCTGCCTCCCAAGTGCTGGGATTAAAGTGTGTGTGTGTGTGTGTGTGTGTGTGTGTGTGTGTGTGTGTGTGTGTGTGTGTGTGTGCGTGCGCGCGCGCCCACTCTATAACCATTTATTGCAAGAAATAGAAATCATGATTTCAAATTCGTATTAGCCCAAGACCTCCTGGGTTCTGAACTTTCCCAAAACTTTGTCCTCTTTATATTGAAATGTGGAAAATTTGTCTCCAAAATAGGAGGCATTTCCTTTATTTTCAGAAGCCCTCCATATTTCAGAAGTCTACCCCTGTGCCCACATGCTGACTCAACCTGCTGAGACTGCCCATTATTTACAGATGTCCTTCTCCAAAGGTCCTAGTCAACATTCCCCACCTCATTGCCCATCTTGTGCTGACAATCATTCTGCCTCGAAGGCTGGGTTCAGGTACTGGGTCATGTTTCTTTTTCCTCTTTATTCCTTCCACCCAACCGCCCCATCTAGAACTCTTCATCGTGACTCTAGGGAGAAGGCATAGGGCTGTGATGTCCCAGGGTGACCCCTTGTTCTCTCATTTGGCAAAAACCTATGGGTTGGCCCTGGAGTTAAATGTAGCCCTGTCTCACATAACGTACAGATGAGCCCTTGGAATAGCCACTCTCTCATACTCATTGCTTCAGCCACTTTAGTCTTCAGAAAACATCAAGCTAATGGTTCTCCCCACCAAGCTCATTTCTTCACACTCCGTCTTCCTCACATGCGCACTGAGATGGGCTACCTCAGGCTGTCTCCATCTAAATGTAGCCATTTTCTCAGAAGTAAAATTCTAACAATTATTATTCTTGGACACTTGAATCCTAATTTGTGACTTCTTTGACACTCACTTGCCTTAAGGATCCATTCAGTAGCCTTAAGCTATTTTATATACCAACTATTTGGCGAATCAAATCTTCTCTGAAATTCTATTCTTGTTTTTAAAAAAAAACTATGATAATTATAGTGAAAACTGTATCTTTTTGCATAACAGAAGTGTTAGAATGTGGGAAAGAAGGCTTCCTCTTCCTCTAGGTATTTATAGTATACAGAGGATAAGTTAGGGAATAGCGTGTGAAATAATGCTGTTTAAACATCAGCAGTGAGTCTGGAATTTGAGGCGTGAAGGCAGTCACTGGGTGGCCTTTGTAATACATTGGCAGCTCAGGTCGTGTCTCCCCTTCCCTTGGTCTATCGAATGTTATGGTGCCTGCTCCATGACCCAACCCCTTAAGAGTGGATGCTGGCTCCTCACAGTGTACAGTCTCATGCAGTTTAGACACTTCCTGTGCACCATCTCACCCTTGCATCACTCCTTGAGGGAGCTGACTATCTCTGTGTCCTTGACTTTGGTTGGATGCTTAAGCCTGTGAGGTTCATTTGGCCATGCTATTACGGCTTTGAGTTTAGTTGGGGAGTACAAGTGCCCACATTGGGTTTCATGGTCTAAGTGGATGAGGACAACTGACCAGGTCTCTTCCTCAAGATGGCACCTGATCTCATTACAGATGGTTGTGAGTCACCATGTGGTTGCTGGAAATTGAACTCAGAACCTTTGGAAGAGCAGGCAGTGCTCTTAACCACTATGGACACGTTCAACAGAACTGCCATATACAGGCTGCCCATGCTTGCTTCAGCATTGCCAGAGCAAAAATTTCTTTAATTTTCATTTCAATTTCATACAAGTGCCCAGTGAATCTTCTGCTGAATTCATGAACCAAGCCACAAAGAGTGATTAAAGGTTTGATGCTCTCAGGAATGTTTACAAATTAAACAGTTTTGTTACTCATAACATACATAAATTTTCCAGGAGCATTAAAACACCAATGAGATGGCAGCATAGAAGGATGGTCCATACCTGCAGCTGGATCTCTGTCTTCAAACACTCTAACTTCCAGCTCTTTAAGTTTTTCTACCTTCATTCCAGTTGCATAAGTACATTGTGCAGAGACTCAGGATACTTGACTTGATATGGTTCTTGTAGACTTGGAATTAAATTAAATTAAATGTAGACAAGTAAGAATCCATGTGTATGTACTGGTCAGAATCTTTCTCACTGAGTACATTCTCAACACATAGTGAGCTCTCAAGAAGCTGAGGAATGGATGAGTTAAAAAAAAAACTGAAGGAAAGATTAATGGTTATATCATTTATCCACAAAACAACAAAAAGAAGATAAGTAGTCAGCTCAGACAATCGACTGTTATCTTAGTTTCCAGCAGCTCTTGAGCTACTCTGTATGTGTTTTTCCTTGCCCCTAAGTTAACTGAGATGAGATGCAAAGAGACTCATATGGACAAGAATTCAATATTTCTAAAACAGGGTACCCGAGCCAAGGGGAAAAGCAAGTATTATTCAGAAATCATTAGACACAAGTATCTTTCTCTCTCCTGCTTTTCACTTATCTGTTTATTCATGCTTTTATGGCCATACATTCAACAAAGCCACATAACTTAAATGACTGCAATGGAATTCCCTGGTCATTTGTGAAGATAGGACCATCAAAATGGGTATCTCAAGTCTGCTGTACTGTTGTGCTTTTAATGTTTAATATTGATGTAATTTAATATTACAACATGGGAAACATTTAATACAATGTTTCTTATAATCTCTACAATTTTAAAATTTTATGTCAACATCACACAATATTGTGTCATATAAAAGATAGTCTGAATATGATGATGATTTTATCTTGAACCTAAAATAATATTTACATTAATATCTCTAGCCCTTGGTTGCCATGACATTCATTATACATATTGTCTAATTGTTATAATTTAACAAGCATTTTCACATGTTTTATCACTCCTCATCTTCTGGAGAATCTGAGGACATATGATATATCACCTGAGTGTGCAGATATGAAACTATGTTGGTGTTTTTCCTAAATGCACAGATGCGTTGTTAGAGAATTGTTGAGTACGTATATGTTTTGTTTGTGGGGGTGCTCTAATCCTCACATATACAAAATAAGCTCCAATTTATCTGAGATGCAGCCTCATCCTGGAAGTAAGTTTTTGTTCTCATGTCCTGCTTCCTTTATGTCTTGCCACACTTACCTCAGAGGGTGCATGCCAAATCGTGATGAAGGAAAGAAACTAGGATTCCCTGTAATGTTACCCTGATAATGTGCTTATGGCATGCTTGGGAGAGCATGTACATGGTGGGCCGCATAAGATACTCAATTCCCTGTTTTCCAGTGGGACACAGTAGGGTTTTCTCTCATTTTTCACAGGTATTCCAACAATATGGGCTTATTTCTGTTGGTCATTTACAAAGTTTCTTTAGAGTTCAATAGGATATGCTATACAGATATACACCAGCCTCTTATTAGACATCCTATGTCAACATTTGGTATCATATACTGCCTGAAATAATCTGAAATAATCCAGTCTCATTGACCAGGTGGATGCCTTGTCTTTCAGCTTGCAGTTACAAAAATACTGAAGGTCAACTATAGGATGCTACTTCTATAATTATACATTTGTTTTGGTCAAATATGAGATGATCAAAAATTATTTTTCTTGAGTGTTAAGTTGGATGATGTTGGCATCGGTGAGGTTGGCTATATTTTATTGTCCTGTCATCAAAGAAGTTTGTCAATATGGAGACAAAATTTATATACAAAGCATATTTAATATTTTACTTTCATATATTATCTGATTCTTAAAATTCTTTGTACATAACATTTTGAAGTAGTCATCTTGAAATTTTAAGATGTCTTTGGTTATTTGAGATTATTTAATTTGCATAAGAGATCTACTATAGTCGATGATATATTCTGCTCAAAGCTCTTCATAGGGATTAAAAAATCCTCACAAAACCATGTTATAAACCAGTTTTCTGCTTGTGGGCTCATGCATATATATATATATATATATATATATATATATATATATATATATATATATATATGCCTTCACACGCATGCATGTTGGATGGGTTAGGTTTTTTGACTTGACATAAACAAGGGTCACCTAGGAGGAAGAACCCCAGTTGGAGAACTACCTCCATCAGATTGGCCTGTGGGCATGTCTGCAAGACATTTTCTTGATTGCTGATTGAGGTAGAACATATACCCATTGAGGGGATCCCATCTCTGGGCAGGTTGGCCTAGACTGTGTAAGAAAGATAGCAGAACAAGCCAGGAGAAGAAAGCCTTTAAGCAGATTTCTTTCATGGTCTCTGTGTTAACTCCTGCCTGGTCTTCCTTTGATGATGGACTGACTGTAGCCTGTAAACAAAGCAAACCCTTTCTTCTCCCAAGTTTGGGTTATCACAGTAACAGAAATAGACTAGGACACGTGCAGATGCCTTGCTGAGTACAGGATTATGGGTAAAAAGTCTCACTTTGTTTTTCTGAAAACAAACCAATGAAAACTATTCATGCTTTGGAAACCCATGGCTTGAATACCAGGTTCATCAGTTAAATTTAGTTGCCTATCCTACATATGGGAGTTGTGGAGAATTCTATTTTAAAATATTTTTGATATGCAGGTGATCGTTACACCTAGGAAGGAAAGCCTGTTACCAACTATTCATATATAAATGAGGAGAAATGGCAGCCCAGTGTCAGCTAGCAGCCTTTCTTTTTCTTTCATACATTATATTTGTAACTTGATTACAGTATACCGGTTTCCACATGGCTTTTTCATACCGCCTTCATTTTAGTTAGCTCTCTCTCCCACCCTTTGTCTCTTTCATCCTCCCACACCCTCTTCTCTACTTAAACCCTTCAAATGGGTGTTCCGTCCCCGCTACCTTCATGTGGCCAACAGTCTACTGTCTCCTCTTTTTTAAGATGGCTTCTCCTTTAAGATGGCCTCTCCTTTAAGATGGCCTCTCCTTTAAGATGGCCTCTCCTTTAAGATGGCCCCCTCAGTGGCCTCTTCCTAGTTTCCTGGCTTCTACAGAAACTCCAGGTCCAGCACACAAAATTAGGTGTTTGAAGCTAGAACCCATATATAAGGAAGAACATTGGGCATTCATTTATCTGTGCCTAGGTTATCTCACCGGATATATGTTTTTCTAACTTCCTCCATTTTCCTGTAAAATTTTTCACTTTTATTTATGGCTGAATAAAATTGCATTGTGTATATGTACTACATATTCATTATCCATTATTAATTGATGGATGTCTAGTCTGATCCCATTTCTTGGCTATTATGACTAAGCAGCAATGAACATGGGTGAGCAAGGAATGCTTGTGGAATGGAGAGTCCTTTGGAAATGTGCCGGGCGTGGTACAATTGGATCATATGCTACATGTCTTTCTCGGTCATTGCTGAGTCTGCACAACAATTTTTATAGCAGCTACACTGTTTTGTACTCTCGCCAAGAGTGGTTCCTCTTTCCCCACATCCTGTACAGCCCTTGTTGTCATTTAATTTCCTGACGGTGAACATTCTGGCAATGGAGAGGTAAAATTGTAGGTGGAGACTGTGCCTTCGTTTCCTGGCTGCCCAGACCTGAATAATCACACAGAAACTATACTGATTACTTACAACACTGCTTGGCCAACAGCTTAGGCATATTTCCAGCTAGCTCCTACATCCCAAATCAACCCATTTCTCTCAGTCCATGCATCACCACGAGGCTGTGGCTTACGGGTGAGGTTCTGGTGTCTTTCTCCTTTGGCAACTACATGGCATCTCCCTGACTCTGCCTTCTTTCTTCCTCTATCTCTGCTTGGATTTCACACCTTGTTATATTCTGCCCTGCCATAGGCCAAAGCAGCTTCTTTATTAACCAATTAATAGCATACAGAGGGGAATCCCACATCATAGAATCTCATTATTTTATGTAATTTTCTTTTCTCCAATGGATAATGATATTGAACCCTTTTAAAAATCATTCATGTTTCTTCTTTTGTAAATTCTCTGTTAAGATCATAGCCTAATTCTGAAGTTATTTGCTTTATTATTTTGTTTTTTTAAATTTTTTGTACATTCTAGAGACTAATACTTTGTCAGATAGATAGGTAGAAAAGAGATCTTCTATTCTGTAGACAGCCTCTCCACTCAGCTGTTTCCACTGCTGTACAAAACTTCATAGTTTCATCACTTCAGTGTCCCAGTTGTTGGCTGCATTTCCCTAGCAGCCAGAGTCCCAGTTTAGAAAGTCCTTACTTATGTGTAAACATTGTCGTGTGAGCCCTACCTTCTCCTGCAGCAGTTTCAGTTGTAAGTGAAGGTCTTTGATCTATTTGGAGCTGATGTTTGTGTTAGCTAAGATATAAAGTTCTCATTATATATATGGATATATAGGGATGTCCAGTTTTCCAGCAGAATTTGTTGAAGATGGAGATTTTTTTCCATGACAATTCTACCGAAAGCAAGTTGGTAGGATTCGATGCACTCCCAATACAAATCCCCATGCTGTGTTTTACAGAAATACAAAGATACCATACATATAGACATACAAAAGACCTTAGATGCCCAAGGCAATCATGAGCAAGAGGAATAATGCTGGAAGCGTCACCGTTCCTAATCTCAAGTTATACTATAGAATCACACTAATAAAAACGGCACAATGCCACCACAAAAACAGATGTGGAGAGTGTAGGAATTGAATAAAGGAGCCAGATTTAAGTTCACACAGTTACAGCCAAGCATAACTTTATGATGCTCTTGACAATTGACTTTTCAAAAAAAAAATCAGCTCAAAATGGTAGCCTGTTGTATAACAATAAATATTAAATGTTGCTCTTTTCTCATTTGAATTTTCTTTGTCTCTGTATAGAGCTTTTGAAAACATACTATTGTGTTATGAGACTAAACCAAAGAGCAACTTGCATTACTTGTGGTTTGTACTCCTGGCTGTGTAGACTGTGGATGTGTGGACTGTAGGGAAGGCCTGAGATGTTTTCCGTTACAGCCTTTGTAGCCTGTGTCTGTAACTTCCTCCATAGGTAAGACTCATGTTTCATATCAAGGGATCTTGTTTGTGGAGCCTTGATGTGTATATAAAGATGGTTATTAGAGCATACACTTTATGCAAGAAGTGAAAATAAAAGCATTTATCAATGTCCCAACTTCATAAAATTTTAAATGAACAATGAAAGAGTATGTTATCATCCCATCTGCTAAGCTGGATCTTTGTTTTAAATCTGCCAGAGTTTTCCTTCTTACAGCGGCACATGGTCCTGGGGCCTCGTCAGATTTGATTCCATTGAAATATGTTTCTTAGAGAAAAATCGCCTATGTGTCATGTGTCTGCAGTCAGCTATAATGGTTAATGTGCAACCTTCCTTGAAAAATCTGTTTTACAAGCAAAATGTTGACACAGTTTTAATTATAGCACTCGAGTGAGCACTGTTGTAATTTTTAATACTCCTCCATGGTAACATTGTCACTGCTCTAATAGAGGAAACACTCTGATCTGGCTTCCCTAGTTTCCAGTGCTTTGGGGCTTTATGGGAATGCTGTCTTTTTTGAGTTGAAGTTTTTCATTTAGTCTTAAAGAAAAGAATGTGACTCGTGGTTTGGTGTGTTTATTTATTAATGTAAGCATTCTCTGTGACAGTCATTATTCTGATTTAATATGTCACCATGTGGACCTTACATGACTCACGTTAAGGAGGCGGTTTCTGTGCAATAATACAGCATGGAAAAATCTAGACACCTGCTTACTCTCATTGTAGAAACGTTCCACATTTTTAACCTAAATAAACTATATTGATATTAAAATTTGATCACACTAAGGATTTGTGTTTTCCAGAAATAAAGACCCATTAAAATTGTATCTAAAATAATGTACTTTAAGGTAGTAACAATCACTGAACTCTCTTTTGTGGTCATGATTAGATGAGAGTGTGCTTGATATTGTCTATACATGGCCACTCAGTATGCGCTGTTCTGCCTTCCCACTCACCACCCAGATCTGCTCCTTAACATATGCTGCTCTTTGGGAGGTTCATGAATATCAGTAGCTTGGTTGGGTCTTGTGTTCTTCCTCCCCTCCTTCTGAGGTGGCACAGTGTGGTTTAGGATACCTCTTGGGATCCAAGGAGAGCCCAGTGCCCTGGCCTGTCTGAATGGAAAGGACAGAGTCACATGTGTCTTCACAGCATGGCCTCTGAAAAAGAAGGCTCAGTGCATCCTTAGCAAGGCTGGTTCACAACACATTTAGGATAGGGCAGAATAAAGGCTGGAAACAAGAGTAGCAGTCACAGCTTGCCAGGCGCTGGCTGAGTACTTTGATGAGGATCCCTTTCTCGGTGAAAAGAGTATGTGTGAATCAAGACCAAATAGCTATCATTCTTAAATATTGTGATATTATTTTATCTTTTTAATGTTAAGATTTGATCATTCATCTCATGAAAGCATGCGTTTTCATGTCTTAAAAACTTTTTAAGCATGCATTAATTATATACTAAAAGTTTCATTATATTTTCACCTATAAATGATATTTTCTGATTATATTCACCCAATTACTCCATCTTATCACCTTTCCATTCCATTAATCTTGCTCTTCCTCTAACTGGTCTTTTTTCTAGTTTCATTTCTTCATGCCTTGCGTGTGGTCTGATTTATTTAATTAGGGTTCCTTGCATGAGCATGGATGAGGACAAGAACATGGGCAGCTTACCAGTGGCTGCACCCCCAGAAAAAATTCCTCCTCCTTCCCCGGAACCATTAACTGCCATTAACAACTTAGGGAGTGACAGGGCCTCGTGAACACCCCTCCCAAGAATCTTCATTTTGAGACCATGTGTCCCACACACCTGTCACAGGTAAAGATATTTCTTTCTGTGCAAGATGGAGTTGGGGATGACTTCATAATAAAATTTCCAAACTTCTAATACTAAGAATTTGTACTGCTTTTTTTATTGCTTTGGTCTCAAATTTTATAGTGTACACACATTTTCACATATGTAAGAAGAGTTACGCTTCAAATCAGCTACTCTTTTTAAAATTAGATGGAGAATTTCAAGTTTCAATACAGCAGCTTCTGAGTGTGTCCAACAGAAGCAGTAAAGGACATAACTCAAGGACATGATGCTAGAGATATGACATTTGTTCATGTGATACACTTCTTAAGTATATGTGAACAAGCTGCATATGTTAATTTAAAACAAACATATAGAGTTTAGAATTATTTACTATTGAATTTAGCATTGTGTGTGTACGTATGTCCTATATCCTCCTTCCTAAAGTAGCACTCAGCAGAGAGAGGTGGAAGAAAACAAAAGAAAAGGACTCCATTTCCGTAGAACTTTGATCCCAGTTGACTTTACAAGGAATAACTTGGCATTAAAATATACATATTTCTGATCTTGGCCATTCTTACAAGTATAAGATGGAATCTCAGAGTTGGTTTGATTTGCATTTCTTTGATGACTAAGGATGTTGAACATTTCCCTAAGTGTTTTTCAGCCATTTTAGATTCCTCTGTTGAGAGTTCTCTGTTTAGGTCTGTACTCCATTTTTTATTGGATTATTTGTTGTTTTGATGACCAATTTCTTGAGTTCTTTGTGTATTTTGAAGATCAGACCTATGATGTGGGGTTAGTGAAGATCTTTTCCCATTCTGTAGGCAGGTATATATCCAAAGGATGCTCAATCTTGCCACAAGGACATGTGCTCAACTATGTTCATAGCAGCATCGTTTGTCATAGCTGGGAACAACCTAAATGCCTCTTTGACCAAAGAATGGATAAGGAAAATGTGATACATTTACACAATGGCGTACTACACAGCAGAAAAAAAAATCTTGAATTTTGCAGGCAAATGGATGGAGCTAGAAAACATCATTTTGAGTGAGATAACCCAGACCCAGAAAGACAATTATCACATGTACTCACTCATAAGTGGTTTTTAAACATAAAGCAAAGAAACCAGCCCACAAATCACAATCCCAGAAAACCTAGACAACAATGAGGACATTAAGAGAGACAAACATAGATCTATCTACATGGGAAGTAGAAAAAGACAAGATCTCCTGAGTAAATTGGGAGCATGGGGACCTTGGGAGAGGGTTGAAGGGGAGGGAAGAAGCAGGGAGGGGAGCAGAGAAAAATGTAGAGCTCAATAAAAATAAAAATAAGTAATATATATATACATACATATATATATATATTTCTGTCAGAATGTGGAACACTAAAGACACAAGGCATGTCCTATCCCTGAATGTCTGCTCTTTACCTTCAATGTCTTTAATTGGTACCTTTAAGTGTATGTTGTTTATTTTTGAAAGAACTCATGAGATTTGCTGAAAATACTGTCAACTTATTCTGGAGCAAAGTATAGTTATTTTACAAGTATACTTTATTTTTCTTGTCTGGAGCATTTGCAGTTATTTGAATTACATATTATACAGAGTATATTTGCTTGGATTCTATTTTAAAGTTAATGATGAGAAAATAATGACAAGTTGGCATAAAAGGCAGATACATTGTGTAATTGGAACAGTGGGTTTCTAGTTGCAATGTTTGCACTAAGTATTTAAATAGCTTCAGTTTATAGCTATCTGGACTCAGTTTATGCCTGTAAAATTAAGACATTGAAACCAAAAGTTTATTCTTGCCTGAAAGTTTCCTTATTAATTTGAAGTTTAAAAGATTATAGTTTTCATTGCTCTGTCAGGAACCTCAAATATCACTGTTCAGCATCAAGCAGGCAAGGAGCAAGACAAAGGCTTTATACATCCAAGGTGAGTGCACCATGTGCTGCATTGTGGGAATTTGAGAGTTTCAAAATTGGAGAGATAATAAAACATTAATGGAAGCCTGTAGTACATAAATTAAATAAATGTGCTGAGCAGTGGTGGTACACACCCTTAATCCCAACACCCGGGAGGCAGAAGCTGGCCAGATCACTGTGAGTTTGAGGCCAGCCTGGGCAACAGAGCAAGTACCAGGACAACTTTAAAGCTACACAGAGAAACCCTGTCCTTATGAAAGATCCAAGGCTGAGACAGGTTAGCTGAGTTAACTCCTCAAGTTAACTCCTTAGCTTGAATGAAGCTCCTTTGGTCTAGGAAGGGACAGTTCCTGATGGAGTTGTTTAAACTGAGGTAGGTAGAAGTACACGGTAGTATCCTCTGCAGACTCATGTCTGAACACTTCGTCACCGGCTGGTGACACTGATTTCGGAGGCTGTGGAATAGTGAGCGGTGGACCTGCTGGCAGAGGTAGTTCACTGGGAGTTATAGTGCTATTTTATCTATATTTTAATAAATAAAGCTTGTCTAAAGATCATAAGGGCAAAGCTAAGCCACTAGAGGTCAGGCGGAGGTGACACATACCTTAAATCCCAGGATTTGGGAGACAGATCAGATGGATCTCTGTGAGTTCAAGGCCACCCTGAGCTACACAAGATCAATACAGAAACAAATACAGGTGGTTGTGCCTCAAACCTTTGATCCCAGTACTGGGGAGTCACACACCTTTAATCTCAGCACTAGGGGGAATACAAACTGGGAGGAGAAAGAGGCTTAGGCTGCTTAGTCTACTGGGTCAGTTTAGTCTGCTTAGTCTGCATTCGCCCAGCCTTGGTAGAGGTAAGACTTCCCTAGTGGCTTGGCTGCTTTGCTTTTCTGGTTTTTAGGTTGAGCCCCAATACCTGCCTCTGTGATTTTACTATTAGTGCTACAGGGAGTGGATTTTTGAAGACTGTAGACTACCACTTCCAGTCTTAGTTTCAGCCTTCTGACTGGTAACCACATTATGCCTCACAACCCCATGCTTCTGTCACCATAGAGCACTGTTTCCGTGCTGTGATTCCTTAGTCTTCATGGACAATAATCTTTAAGACTGTGAGCCAAAGGAAATCTTTTTTTCTCTTAACTTGATTCTGACAGACATTTTATTAGAGTAGAAAGAAAGCAACAGGCACAGCGGTATTGGCCTGTGCACATCTGGACAGGCGCAGCGGCATTGGCCTGTGCACATCTGGACAGGCGCAGCGGCATTGGCCTGTGCACATCTGGACAGGCGCAGCGGCATTGGCCTGTGCACATCTGGACAGGCGCAGCGGCATTGGCCTGTGCACATCTGGACAGGCGCAGTGGTATTGGCCTGTGCACATCTGGACAGGTGCAGTAGCATTGGCCTGTGCATATCTAGACAGGCACAGTGGCATTGGCCTATGCACATCTGGACAGGTACAGTAGCATTGACCTGTTACGAATTAGGTTGGCACGATAAATAACCAGGCCAGGTCAAGGATAACAATTATATTTTTAATGGTTATAAGGGGAAACTCACACTACAAAAGTGGGAGGTCCGACTTCCTATCTGTCCAGCGGGAGTAGCGCAGAGAGAGCGCGCACCTGGTCCATCCCAGTTTTCTTCCTGGGTTCCAGGTAGCCATGCCTTAACTAGGCTTGATTGGTTAACAGAGCTTCCCTATCATCTCCCCCTTTTGTCTAAACAAGATCAATCCAAACCCAATACAACTATATACAATAGGAACAGATACCAAATATAAAATTACAAACAATATAAACAATATTAAACAAAGAACACATAACAAAAGTTTTACTAAACATTCTGTCTCAAGGAGTCTAAGTCTTGCATTGAAATTAAGCTTGGCTAAATCATGAGGAAGATAACTACAACTATCTAATCTTCAACCCTATTGAAGATCTGAGAAGGGAAATAATATTACTTGAGTAAACAGGAAGTGCAAATGAGAAACTTTCAAAATGTGCAACAAATGACAGACAACTGGCTACCTGGGCAATCACCCAAAGTCTCATTTGCAATGTTGAAGCAACCAACTTTGGCTAAGGCCTAGCATAACTGACACATACCATTTTCAAAAGCAAGAAACTTTTCGAAACTATCTTACCCTGTCTTGGCAGGATATGACAGTCCTGTTTTATCCACTTATGGATACTATGTATCTCTGTCAGTGGTTGAGTTATGGGCATTTCTTTGCCCAAAGGCCAGTTCTGTCAAGAAGAAAAGCTCCAGATGGAGTGTCTTTGATGCTCAACATTCTCTTGGGAATAGATCTGTGTTTCCAGGAGCGTTTGTGTCTCACTACCACGGAACTCTAAGTTAGATTAAATGCCATTTTCTACAGCTCTTTGAAGAGGTTGAAGATTTATCTATCTATACTGAATATAATCTCTATGTATTTAAAGAACCTGATTAGTCTAATTATAAATATGACAGACATAGATGACTAGTGATCTATAATTTTCAATACCTATCTAATTTAAAGACTAAGACAATAAACAACTGTGCAATAAATGAGGACAATGACCTCCAAATGTAAACAATGCATAAGTATCTTGAGCAGAGGTAGAAATGTACACTGCAATATGGTAAATATATATATCAATACATAAACAATGTTTTAAACAGAGGTAGAAGCATACATGCATACAATATTCAATATAATTTAACTTTGTATCAATATACAAGAATCTATACCAATATAATTGTCTAAAAACAATAACTCACAAATACCAATCTATTATCCCATCATCCAATTATCCCTCTTTTTTTAAAAAAAAAAAATCCCTGAACCTATAAAATTCCTCACCCATCCCTCAACCGTATACCAATTATAATCAAGCTCTAAGGTTTATTAGAAAGGTAGATGCCTGATTCCATCACTCTTTTTGGGGGGCAGGGAGTGTTTCCATGGTTTCTCTGTGTAACAGTCCTGACTATCCTGGAACTCACTTTTGTAGACCATCCTGTCCTCAAACTCACAGAGATCCACCTGCCTCTGCCTCCCAAGTTCTGGGACTATAGGCATGCACCACCACTGCCTGGTCCCAGCACTCTTACCTAGTAAGACAGACTCTACATTTGAACCCGAAAACTTGGTAACTCGTGTGAAAGTGTGGTTTGAAGTTGATGGCAGAACAGTTATTGAATATTACATTTCCTTTTGTTCTAGATAAACTCATGTATAGCAGACATCTATGTTCTGAAAATGTCAGTAAGTTATAGAAGTGTAAAAATGATATCCAGAAATCAAAATCATCTCAAAACCAAATGAATGTAGTTGCACAGACTACTGTATAATATTCATATATAGTATTGGGGGAATGGAAAGGTTCAGAACATGGGATGGGAAGGGAAAGGCAGTGACCACCGGTTCGTTCAGTTTGAATTGAGAGTTCCTAAAAACCAGGCAGAGCTCAGGCTTGGTGTACGTCTCATATCCTAGAAAGAGAATGATAAACTGTGTGTTTAGAGGTGACATGGAAGACTGATTGTGGCTTAGGAAAAACTGATTGATGGAGAGAGAAAGAACTAATTAAGTAGGCAGGTGCGTGCTGACAACGAGGCTTTGGTGGCATGAGCATTATCTAGTGTTCACCCAGTGCTGTTTCCTGTAGTTTTCACACAGGGCACGCAGAACCGGATGGATGCTGAGAAACTGGCTCACAGCAAAACCCGATCAGCTACAGCTGCTCACATGAGGAACAGTAGCAAAGGTTGTGCGTGTGTCTGAAAACATACGTGGTTTCTGACAGTTTTTAGTGGGGTGACTTTATTTCTGAGAACTTTTGAGAGCTCGTGAGCAGCAAACAAAAAGCCATTTATTTCTGAGTGAGTGAGTTACCTTTCTATGGGGATAATTGGAGGCCCTGTCTCCCAAGACTTCTAAAACTGACATGGGGAGGAATAGATGCCACATATGAGAATACTCTCCACACTAGCAGAGCCTGGGGGAAGGCAAAGGATGTGTGTGTTTCTCTTGCATCTTTGATTACTGCCGGTTACCATACAAAGATATTTTTCCTTCATCAGGTTGATGTCTTATTTAAATAAAAATGCACTCTTCTATTAAAAAAAAAAACTCTATAGAGTGTTATTTATCTTCCCGCGGTGGTCTCTGCCTCATTGGTACCCAGTGGGGTTCTTTTTTTCATTTCATTTAATTGCACAGTTGTTAATTAAGAGAGGGATTCACTACATAACAGAAGTAGCTTCTCTGCCTCCATTTACTTTTTCCAGGTGAGAGGACAAGCCCACAACGCACTTTGCCTTTTGGAGCCATTTGTCAAGTAGATGGCGAAACCCCAGCAGTCTGGAATCATTCAGTGCCACAGAGACTTTGAGACGATTCTTTACACCAGTTCAAGCCCAGCTCATTTCACCGGGGAGTAATGGTCTGAGGGTGGCACACCTCCTCCTTTGTCCTTCTGTAGATTTGGCATCACCTACACAGAGAGGACCCAAACTGCAGTTCCATGAGACAGCAAATAAGCAGTAAACTCTAGTATTCAAATCCGTCCCTTTCCCCTTTCAATTCCTTTAGTTCCATGCTAGTACTTTCTAGGAGACTCAGTTTCATATGGCTACTGCTAGGAATCACCAATGTTAGCTTTGTCAATGGGATGTCCTCGGTATACCAGCTTATGTTAGTGTGTGAGACGGCTTAACACACTCAAGTATCAAGTCACGTTAGTTAAGTTAGCATTGCATTCTGCTATTGTTTCCATAATACAGAGATAAATTCTTCTGTCTCCTGTTTGTGGAAATGATTCTAAACCAACCACCGGCGTCTCACATTGCAAAGGACAACGGGCCTCTTGGAGAAAAGCAAGAGTGGGAGGAGAATTGTATAGGTTGCATTGTTACTGTATCTATTCTTGTTTCCTCCAGATCGCTGTATGTACCTACTGAAGGGGTGGAGGGAAGCCTTTTCTTTCTTCTAAATCATTCTTCTAGGGACATATTGATTTTCTCTCAAGAGCATCCTGTGGTCTCAAGGGATCACATGGCTTCTCACATTGCTCATATTGACAGAGTCCCTTCATCTGTGGTTGACGTACATTAGCTGAGCTATGATGGCACTACCCACCATGGGTTTCCTGGTGGTTAGGTGACAGGGCTGCAGTGAGGTGAAGGGGACAGGCTGTTTCACAGTATTTTTGTTCTTTGAAAGCAATTACTCTTCATCCTAAAAGATGTCATAAGCCCTGAGAATGCTGCTTAACTCTCTCTCTCCCTCCCTCCCTCTCTCCCTCTCTCTCTCTTTCCAAAAGTGCTGCCTTGAGTTCTTCTGTGTCTCTACCGGTCCAAAAACAGAAAA
This sequence comes from Ondatra zibethicus, assembly GCA_004026605.1. Lineage (NCBI taxonomy): Eukaryota > Metazoa > Chordata > Mammalia > Rodentia > Cricetidae > Ondatra > Ondatra zibethicus. The sequence continues at coordinate 59,346 of PVIU01006577.1, forward strand.
GAAAAGAAAAGAAACAAAAAGAAAAGAAAAGAAACCCTCATCTAAGCACCGAAATAGTCCAGTGTTATGCTATGTAGAAGTTTTAGTTGCTGTCTGAAAGAATGGCAGAGACTTGCCACGTGCGGTTGCTGCCATCCACCCTGCCTTGTCTTGTGTCTTTCTCTCATTTGGCTTCCTTCTGTTTCAGCTAGCTGTGAGGTGGCTGGAACACAACTGCCATTACCAGCATTTGGACGAGCTCCTTCAGTACATCCGCTTTGGACTAATGGATGTGGATACTCTCCACACGGTTGCCCTATCCCACCCCCTGGTCCAGGCAAGTGAGACGGCAACTGCCCTCGTCAATGAGGCCCTGGAATACCACCAAAGCATCTATGCCCAGCCTGTGTGGCAGACCCGCAGGACCAAACCGCGGTTCCAGTCAGACACTCTTTATATCATTGGTGGGAAAAAGCGTGAGGTCTGTAAAGTCAAGGAGCTCCGGTACTTCAATCCCGTGGATCAGGAGAATGCTCTCATAGCCGCCATTGCCAACTGGAGTGAGCTGACTCCTATGCCAGTGGGAAGGAGCCATCACTGTGTGGCAGTCATGGGGGACTTCCTGTTTGTAGCGGGAGGGGAAGTGGAGCATGCCAGTGGCCGGACCTGTGCAGTGAGGACTGCCTGCCGCTATGACCCTCGCAGTAATTCCTGGGCAGAGATAGCACCCATGAAAAACTGCCGGGAGCATTTTGTGCTGGGTGCCATGGATGAATACCTCTATGCAGTAGGGGGCAGAAATGAACTGCGCCAGGTTCTGCCTACAGTGGAACGATACTGCCCCAAGAAGAACAAATGGACTTTTGTGCAGTCCTTTGACCGATCCCTTTCGTGTCACGCTGGATATGTGGCTGATGGTCTTCTTTGGATATCAGGTAGAGCATGCCTCCTATGTTGCATTTATTGGAAAGCGCTTTTGCTGTGGCTTAAATTTAAAAGTCATCTTCTGAAGAGTGGCCCTAAGTAATGGAATGATTGAGCTAAGAACGCCATTTTAGCTAATTAATCGCCATTTATGGAACACCTACTCCATAGAGAACAATGTAATTGGAAGTAACTGGCCTTTTTGTCGTTTTTCAGAGGGATGGGTATTGTAAAACTTCAGGATGAAAATTAGTGGACCGTCACACCTGTTTCTCTACCAAGCTTCCTATTGGTCACATTGTCAGCTCCTGAGTACCTGTAGGGTGAATTGCACAACTAATGTTTAACCCAAGACCTTTGCTTTGCCTTACACTCTTGGCTGCCCAGCTGGGAGCCATTTTGTTGCAAGCAGGAAAAATAAAGTCCTAGTAAATCCGTTTTGCTGAGTATAACAAGAGACTCTCATCCAGGGATTAGCTATGCTGTGTATTGGAGGAAGGGGTTAAGTTGATGAAAAAAGCTTTTGCCCTATCTATGACTGTTTATTGGTGGTGACGTTCATTCCTGTTTACTCTCCCATTCTTGCCGATCATGCGAAGGAAGTTTAAGATCTATTTAAGTTCAGTCTTTTCTCTGATGCTTATAGCTTCAGCCACCAGTCACTCATCGCTCATCCTTTTTATCCACCCTCACCCCGGCTTTCTTCAGCCCCGTCCTGGCAGCCATGTTGTTTTTACAGAAGTCTATGAGGCCTGTGTTATCAGACGCACAGTATCAGCCTGTGTTTTCTATTCTCGGGGGAGAAGTTGCCTTGTCTCTCAGTTTGAAGAGACCCATTTTGTAAGCCAAATAGAAATTGGGTTTCTGTATCACCAAGGACATATGGCAATAATAGAAAGATCCTTAGGTTAAATATTGAAAGGCAGCATTGGTGTTTTGACTTAGAAAAGGCAACCATGTTAGGAATTGATGGCATCTTGGATTTCCCCAGCTGCCATTTCCAGGTTTTAAACATCCATTTGGATAAAATTATCTCCAGATTAAATTAGTTTTGGTTCTGCTCATTTTTCCTTCTACTATCTTCAATAACCCAGGAGACAGAGTCTCAGCTTCTCAGGCCAGGGCCTCAGTTATTTTCATTGATGTAACCTATCTTATATTGGAGTTTAAATAGTCTATGAACTGATGCATGAAATATGGACTAAGAACATGCAAAGAGAATGAATGGGACCCCAATATTTACTGTTCCTATATGCAAAGTAAAAGCATTAGAAATTAGTGTATAAATAAAATCCTTACTTATTAGTGACTTCTTTCTTTTCCTTTAAATATTTGTTAACAAAACTTCAAAATGGCTGCAACTTAGTCTTTGCTAGTAACAGGAACAGGTCCTGACTTCCCTGGACACAGAGTGATGGTGGGTTTATGAAATCAGTGCAGTTTGTATTTTGTCCCAATTTGAATTTCTTCCATTGACTCATTTGGTTTCACATGTTGTTAATGAAGCATATTCTTAAATTTTGCAATGTGCTTTCTAAATTGTGTATGACTTTCACACAAATATTTTAATAAGTATATCATATATGGCACTACAAAACTAGCTTTTAAAATATCCTTGATTTTCCTTCACCTAGTCATAAAGCCATGACTACTCCTTGCCGCTATCGGTGAGCCTTAGGGGAGCAGAAGCTCAAAAGCCAGGCCAGACCTACCATCCTGGGATCAAGGGAGCTTCCTTTTCAAATAAAGGTCTATGTGCTTCCCATCCCATTTATTAAATCTAACACCTTCCCGTATACCTTATTGCCATCTCATTTTACTTCACTCCTACTGTGAAAGGAGATACATTTTCTTTGTTCCTCATGCTAACAAACGCTGCTGATGTTAACCATATTTAATGAAAACAATTAGAATTTTCTCAGGCTTGTTTCTCCCTACTGTGCACTTGAGAAGCTCACTTTCCTGTGTAGAGCATGAGACCTTTAATTGGAAAGAAGAGGAAATCGCCAGTGACATTCCTAATGCCTTCAATCATCTGCCTCATTCCTTGGGCCTCGCTGATAATAAATCAATTGTGAATTTAGCCATGAATCGGAAGGGCTGGCCGGATTTACTCATGGGCCCCTTTAAAGGAAGACAGGAATAGTTCATCGTCCTGACTCTGATTTGGAAAGGTTAGCTTGGTTTCTTGGAACAGATGAAGATGTGTGAAGCTATATCTTAATGTTGACCAAGTAATCAAGTATTTCCAAAGGATAAAGGGTTGAGTCACTGGCATCCTCCCGGTACCTTGCAAGTTCTGTCTGAGGTCGGGGTAGTGTGATTATAGAGTGTGGACCTTAAATGCTTAGTTCTGTTCCATAGAACACAGAATGAATGCGCCTTCAGAGACTTGGTACTTATAGCATGCTCACTCCCTCTCTGCTCCCCTCCCGAACTATCTATCCATCAAAATGCCTGTAGAAGGCATTTTGAAAACTGTCCATGGCTTAACTGTATGACAAGAAGGGAATTCAAAAAGCTAGGTTGGATGGATATGCCCATTAGCATTTAATTTAAGATGTTAGGGACAGTCAAATTTTAAAGGCTTCTGTAGCATTTGACACTGTGACCCAGTCCGCAAATGCTCTATCCCATTTCAATTTGAAATCCACAGTTCTGATGTGAAATAAGCATTAAATTTCTTGTTGCTGTGTTTTAAAATACATGTCCCCTGTTGTACAGGCTAGCATGTGAACTACTAAAAAACTTCTTTTGTGTGTGTGAGGGAAAATGGATCTGAGCCCATCTCACAGAACTTATCTGTTTATTGTTATCAGATGGCAGCAAGATAGTGAGATTCTAACCATGAAATGAGTGCTTTAACACTAGAAAACATGACAAATGGTACTGCAATTACTCAAGAGCATCACATCATGCTTTCTTGATTCTCTTAGTAAATGCTGTATCCTAAATATTGTGGGGCAGTGCCATAGATAAATATGATTATTTCAGTAAATTTACCTCCTGCCCTCTAGGAGCTGACAATCAATTTTTTGTCTTTGTTTTTCATTTGTTTGTTTGTTTTTAAATATAGCAACCAAAGAAGCTTTGTTGACATTTCTTTAATTTCCTAACAATTACACTTGTTTTCATCTTAGTTGGTTTTATATGAAGCTTCTGTTGTTCCATTTAAAATCACTTTAATTTGTTGAAGTCTACTGAAAGAATTTCGGGTTTTGTATTATCTACTAAGATTGGAATGAGGTAATTTTAAATAACGTTGTTAAAATGCCATAGCTTTGGTGTTTCTCTAACTGCAACAGATATTATTTTGTTTGCGTTTAAAATATTGGCAATTAAGAACAGGCATGGTTGTGGTTGGGGTGTGAAACATTTAGACAATGGAGTAGAGTGACTCCCAGGTGTGAAACTCGCCTCACTCATCAATCATGAGATGTGAAGCAGGGCTCCTGGCTTCTCTACCTCCTATTGTGGCCTCATGCTAGAGCAGCAGAGTTGGGTCTAGTATGCAGGTGCAGTACGTGATGATGTGGTGCTTCGAGTATTTCCAGGGTACAGAAGTAATGTGAACAGCGGAAACTAATGTTCAAGGAGGCATGTGAAGTAGCCTCTTGGTCTCAGTGGCCCCCACTCCTGCTGCTTTCTCTCTTTTATTCCTTCTCCCTGACTTTCCTCTTGAATGTCATCATGGGATCACTTCAGTAACCCCCTTGTCTTTTAGGAACTGCTGTACTGGACACACCCAGCTTCCTGCTTTGCTTGTGTGATTGTCCTTCAGTAACCACAGGGGATTGGCTCAAGAACACACACACACACAGATAGAGAGATAGAGAGAGAGAGAGAGAGAGAGAGAGAGAGAGAGTCATACACACTGCTGATTGAAATGTCCTCAGATGGGAGATAAGGGGTTTCAGGGAAGAAAGAGAGGAAAGAGATTATATAATTATATTATGATCTCAAAAATAAAAGAAAAAATGGGGAGTGGGAATCCCTCATATGCTCAAGTTCCTTATTGAATATGGCATAATATTTGCATAAAGCCTATGCACATTGTCCCACATACCACAGTGTAGATGCTAAGAAAATAGTTGGTATAGAGTATTGTTTAGACAACAATGGCATGGAAATCTGTATATGTTTGGTACCTGCACAGTTTTTGTCAATGTTTTGAAGCCATCTGTAGATGCAAAAACCATGGGTCCAAATGGCTGACAGTTCCAGTCAGTTGAGATTGTTAGGACTGTGATCGGGAGATGGGGCATCTTCTCAGCTTTCTGCTGCTGTGAGCCCTCTTTCCAACTCTCCTTCACTGGCTTTAATTTGCCTCCATTCTTTAATTTGCCTCCCTCTGACTTAGACAGAGGACTTTGTCTTCTGTTTTTCGGTGCAAATGCAAGATCACAGCCTGAATGATGGATATTGTGAGGCGACAGATGGGCAGCGGGCAAGACATGGTCTGAAAAGGGCCCAAGGGTACCATGTTAGGAAACACAAGTAATAAGGATGTTGGGTCGGCCCTCTGAAAGTGTGAGGTACCCGGAGTCAGTAAGGGAGGGGATTTTGAAGCAAACCAGGGCTCAAATGGGAGCCCACAGTGAGTGAGACATGTGTGGTATCACAGAAGTACCAGTCCAGAATATTTGCCTTACTTTTTCCCATTACAAACCTGTCAATGGAAGGTGTTTCAGATGAATGGAAGATGGAGAGAAGAAGCGGAGTGCTATAGTCAAGGTGCAATGAGAAAATAAGGAGGTAGAGACTGCAGGTACAAGCTACACTGGTTACTTTTCTGTAATTCCCATGGACACTGTATCATTGAAATTTCATCCCTGAGTTAGAGCTCATCAGACAATGTTATTGTCTGGCTTCCCCTATCCTACCTATGGCAAGGGATCATATGGTTTGTGGGGCATACATAATTCAGTCCCTGTCCTCCCACCTATGGCAAGAGATCGTATGGTTTCGGGGACACATATAATTCAGTCCTTGTGATAGAAACGTCTTTCCTTTGTTTATAAATAGTTCTTGACTTTGAGAAGGGAAAAGGAGTTTAGAAGGATAAAAAGGAGAGCAAAAGGAAATTTATCTTACAAAAAAGAATAGTTAAAAAAAGAAAATCCAGATCAACGGAGGGACTCTTCTTTTTAAAAAGGATGTAGGGGCATTAAGTAAACTTGTTAGTAAGGAGAGACATAGGAAAGAGAGACTTCCATTTGGTTGGAAAAAATCTCAGAGCAATCCCCCAGCACCAGGAATAAGAATCCTGGGTACTGACAACAGATGTAGAGTCCTAATGGGCAGGAAGGACTGGGACAGAGAAGAAGAAAGAGATGCTCTAGCACTGAGCCCAAAGAAGGGAAATGATGGGTGTAGTTTCTGGGTACCAGTGGAGGGAGATGATAGCTATGGGTCCAAGTACCAGTTCAGAGAGATGATAGGTGTGGTTCTGGGTACCAGTGGAGGAAGATGATAGCTATGGGTCCAAGTACCAGTTCAGAGAGATGATAGGTGTGGTTCTGGGTACCAGTGGAGGAAGATGATAGCTATGGGTCCAAGTACCAGTTTGGAGAGACAATAGGTGTGGTTTCTGGGTAAAAGTGGAGGAAGATGATAGCTATGGGTCCAAGTACAAGTTCAGAGAGATGATAGGTGTGGTTCTAGATACCCATGGTGAGGAGTTTCCTTGTTGATAGATTCAAATGAGATTTTAATGAGAACTTTTGTTGAGATTATGCCCTTTTTACAGGTTTTAGTACATTAGTTACACAGCCATTTGTGTGAGCTTCTTAAGTGGGACAGAATTCATAGGGATCCTAGCTTTAATTTAGTACATGGTTAAATGTGTTATTCAACATGCCAATATAGTATAAAGATACCTGGTTATAACTCTTTATACAGCATTAGAAGCATCATAAAATATAGACATTTTATGGCTTATAAAATAGATAATAGAAATGTATTGTTCTTGTTTGGTATGGAGACTCATGCCTGTAATCCCAACACTTGCACAGAGGAGGATGATCTGGGAGGACTGCTGTGAGTTCAAGGCCAACCTCAGCTACATAATATGTTCTAGATTAGCTTGGGCTATAAAATGAAATCCTGTCTCAAAATAAAAAAAATTGAACTTATTTGTATCTATTCCAATTGTGCTACTTTTCTCAAGGGATAATAGTGAGTTTAGTTCTATGAAAATGATTAATATGAGCTCATACTTGATGTCACCATTTTCGGGGTAATTAAACTATGAGTGTGAAATTGGAATACGTTTAAACAAGAGGAAATTGAAACTATTAAAGAAGAAAAAAGGCCAAGTGAAGCAGCCAGTTATTCTACTTATTAAAAAAAAAAAGAACTATGGAGCCTGGGGAGATAGCACAGCATGTAAAATGCTTGGGAGGACCTGATTCCTCAGAATCCAAGGTAAAGCAAACCAGGCCTCGGGGCAGACACTTGACATCCCAGTGTTGGGGAGGTGAAGATGGGTAGAGCCTTGGTGTTGCTGGCCAGACTCTCGCTTATTTGGTGTGTTCCAAGCCATTGAGAGAACCTGATTCAAAAAAAAAAATCTCCAGGTAGTGGTGTCACACACCTTTAATCCCAGGACTCAGCACTTGGGAGGCAGAGGCAGGTGGATCTCTGTGAGTTCGAGGCCAGCCTTGTCTACAAAGCTAGTTCCAGGACAGCCAGGGCTACACAGAGAAACCCTGTCTTGAAAAACCAAAGTAAACAAACAAATAAATAACAATAAAGCGGGTTTTCCCCAAAAAATGACACACTGGCTTCCACACACTTGTGCAAGCATACCTCCACATACAAGCATACATTTAACATGCATATACATATCCATACAAAGGAAAACAAATGATGCTAAGAAATTACATTCAGAATGCAAAATGCATTCAATATTTCAATGTGGTTTCACATGGAAATGGTAAGAAATTGTGACACAGTGACTACGGAATTGTAGCAAATGTCCCCTCCTGAACTGTTTTTATGCCCTGAGTGCTAGTCACCTCAGCCTCTGAGGGAGATCGGGATCTTCATTTTGCTTATGGGGAACCTGAGATTGGCTGTGGTACATGGCTCCCCAAAGATAGAATCTTTTTCCTGTTCTTGCTCCTCTTCCCCAGGCCAGTGTGAGCGTGGCACCATGAGCATGCAAGACAGCGTCAGAAAACTCAAGCAACTTTTCCTCAGTCCTCAATTTGCAGGCAGGATTGTCCCTCTTTGGAGCATGGAGAGGGGCAGCTCTTTGTATTGTGCTGTCAGTTGTGCCAAGCACTGTCTATGTTAGGAGCCACAGGCCTCTCCTCCTAGGATTTAAGCACAGAACCATCTACTCATCAAAGACATATTTCTTGGTTTTGAAAAATAGAAGCAGGGCCTGTGAGATGACTCTGTTGGTAAAGGTGCCTGAGCATGCCTAATGCCTGAAGTTTGGTCCCTTAGCCCTCACATGGTGGAAGGAGAGAACCTACTCCAGCCAATTGTCCTCTGTCCTCCGTGTGCGTGCCTTCCAATCAACCAATAAGTAAATGCAATTAGAGAAAGAAGAAAAAAATAGCATCAGACTAGGACCTACTCTAACCAAAGCACGAGAAGAGCTTTTCTAACCCACTGCTTTGTAGGGGCTGTCGGGATCAAGCTATTGTTGCCCTGCACACTGTTTAGCATTTCTTGGTAGCAGAGACAAAGGCTGTTTGGCAGTCACTTGTCATCCTCTCTGGTATGCATTCATCCATTTGACACAAGTTTTGTGGGGAGCTGTACAGGGAAGCGTAAGAAAAATGCTTTCCTCTTGTCGTGATGATAGAATGTGCTTCTCACTCGTGGTCGCCAGGTAGTAACTTCTCATTCCTCCTGGCAGCTTTTAAAGACTTATTTGACTTTGGGGAACCTGCAGTATATCTTTAAGGGACAGTTCAAAAGTATAAGGCAAGGTTGCTCATTTTCAATTTTGGCTGAGAAGTCTTAACTTTGACTATGACACTTCAAAGTTAGAGAAAACTTGGTTTTAAAAAATGGATACTGATATGAGATGGCATATTTAATGACAGCTGTATCTATGGAAAGCTGTTAAGATGCAGATTATCCCTCCTGGGGTGGGGGAGAGAGATCAAACTGCCAATCTATAAAATATACTCGATAGAAGAAGGCATGGAATCTATCTTTGCAAGTGCTTTGATTGCAGGGGACAGAGCAGCAGCATGTGGCATCATAACCCAGAGCAGACAAATCAGCTTGATGACTTTCAAAGCCAGGAAAACTGCTGCAGGCAAGGGTACTCCAGAGCAGGAGAAATTAAAACATATAGAGACTGTTATTAATTTCATATCTATTTTTGTATAGTCAAATCTGTATGCAAATCCTTAGCATCTCATTTTAGCAGATTAATCTAAAGTGAAGAGTGCTGTGTGAAGGGAATGTAATAGCGAAGCTCTCCGGAATAAATGTGGGCTGAAAACTTGGATGCTTTCTGTAAAATTTATTTTTTGTACTGCAGAAGAAATGAATTTGTTTATATGCTCATTTGTAAATTACTTCAAAATGAAAAGCAATAGAGGCAATTCCCCAGTCTCCCTTTGCAATCCTGACTTGGCAAAAGTTACTGCACTAGTTCGTCAGGCACCTCCTGTGTCTTCACATTCTAGAGGTAATCATGCAGATAACTAGCTGGGACTTCCATCTTTATTCCCAACTAGTGATCCAATATCTCATTCTAAACAGCATCATGTGAGTGAAAACTTTTGTGTAATGCTGAGGAATCTAATTATTGAGTGAAGATTAATAAAAATCACATTATGGATGCATCTGTGGAAGTGAATAAATAACGATTCTGAACAATAATTCTGAAGAGCATGGTGATAAGTTGTGTACCCCATGTAGCTGAAGGGGTGCGGTGGCCACACTGTAATTCACTAATTATATATTTAGTCTATGATGGGCAGATTCAGATATACATAGTGCTACAAAGACATTCAATATTGTCATACAGTGGGTAGTTTACTGTGGTGGGTCTTAGTTCTGATCCATATTTCTGAAACAAGTAGAGATGCTTTCAGAGTTTCATAATAAGAACTGGAAGCATGGTTACTTGCTTGATTTCAGTTAGAAATGTGATCAGAGGTGACCTGGACATTAATCTGGTAGTTATGACTCCAATCACAAGCACTGGCAATCATTCTGACCTTGAACACATGTGTGGTCTCAATAGACTCATTTATTCATTCTTATGTGGTTATGCCAAAAAAGAATTCTTCCACATTCCATTTTAATCAGATAGGAAGCAAAGATCAGGAGTAAAAGGAAATGCAGCTCTCTATTTGTTTTGGTGTACAACGTGACTCTATGTTGGGATCGCGACGTCATGTTTCTTAAATATTGTTTCTTTTGATTTAACTCTATTTTAGAAATGAGACCTTCATTAAGTCCAGAGAAAGCTTTCTTAAAGAACAGGAATCTCCTCCCTCTCTGTTCTCTATAAACGAAGCTTTTGTTGATTGTAAACGTGGTAGCCTTACTTTCTATAATTAATATGTACTTTAAAAGGTGATTGAATCTGGCACCTTAGACCAAATGAATATGGTATGTACTCACTCATAAGTGTATACTAGCTATAAACAAAGGGCACTGAGTCTATAGGTCATGGTCCTAGAGAAGCTCAGTAATAAAGTGAACCCAAAGAAAAACATATATAGACCCACCTGGAAATTGGAAACAGACAAGACCACCTGACAAAACTGGGAGCATGGGGTGGGAGTAGAAGGAAGGGGAGAAGGGGGAAAAGAGGGGAGAAGGGGAGTTGAGGAGAACCTGAGGGAATAGGATAGTCAAGATGGAGGGAGGACAGATATGAGAGCAAGGAAAGAGGTATCTTGATTGAGGGAGCCATTATTGGTTTAGCAAGAAACCTGGCTCTAGAAAAATTCCCAGGAATTCACAAGGATGACCCCAGTTAAGACCCTATGCAATAGAGGAGAGGGTGCCCGAACTGGCCTTGCCCTGTATTCAGACTGATGATTATCTTAAATATCACCTTAGAAACATTGTTCAACAATAGATGGAAACAGAGGCAGAGACCCACATCGGAGCACTGGACTGAGCTCCCAAGGTCCAGTTGAAGAGGAGAAGGAATGAGAATATGAGTAAAGAGGTCAAGACCATGAAGGGTTTATCCACCAAAACAATTTACCTGAGCTAATGGGAGCTCACCAACTCCAGCTGGACAGGAAAGGAACAAGCATAGGACCAAACTAGTCCCTCTGAATGTGGTTGACAGTTGTATGGCTGGGGCAGACTGAGGGGCCACTGGCAGTGGCACTGGGATTTATCTCTATTGCATGTACTGACTTTTTGGGATCCTATTCTCTTTGGATGTATACCCTGCTCAGCCTAGATGTAGTAGGGAGGGCCTTGGACCTTTCACAGAGCAAAGTGCCTCACCCTCTCTTAGGATTAGAGGGGGGTAGGGTGGGAGGATGTGTGGAGGGAATGGGAGGAGGGGAGGGAGTGTGAATTTGGATTGGTATTTTTTTTATAAAAAAAACTCATAAAAATGTGATTGAAGGCTACAGAATTAAAAAAAATAATAATAAACCTCTCCAGTTAACACTAGCCATCATTAATTACATGGAGGATTCAGGGTTTTTTTATTATGGCTTTGGGAAGTTATTGACCTGGACCAATGACCATCTCTTATGTATCTAGTAGCATTGGCATTAATTGACTGTTCTAAGTCATTTAGAGTTATTATTAACCCTCTGGATTCTGGTTCATTTAATTCCTGGGGATGGAACTGATGGTAGAGACCTACTCAGAGCATTTGGACTACCAGAACAAAGAAACAAATAGCTGGATGACATAGACAATCAAAGAAGACAGAGGTGAGGGTTTGGAAATACTGGTTTTCTTCAGCAGCAGAGTGAGCAAAGGAAGGACTTTGGAGCAAATGAAGGCTGCTCAGTGGATTCAGCAAGCACATTCATTTGTTCCCCTGTAATGAGGCCATTTGAATTTGCTAGTTGGTACCTAACAAAACCAAACTCCTTTCCTCTACTAAAAACTGAGGACAAGGACATCATTTTCCTCAATGATATTTCAAAGAGATCTAGGTCCTTAAAAAAGATCTTCTTGTTTCCTAAAAGTGGCAAGTGTCTTAAAATAATTGACATTTCAAAGAGACAGAGAAAGTCATTACAACTATACCTAACTTAAAGTAAGTGATTTTTAAAAAGCAAAGTCAGGTCCTAGAATCAGAGAGCAGCCTAAGTTAAGAGAATGCTAAAGCCTTGTGGTCAGTCTTACAGTTATCTGTGTCTTCTACGTTAGAAAAACCCTATGGGAACATCTTTTCCAGCTGGTCCAATTGTGAATTTATATTTAAGAATTGGGTCTTTCTGATTCATTTTAAGAATACCCTTTTCCACTAGTATCTGAAACTACTTATGGGTGATATTTATAAAGATAGGTTTGGAGTTCTCATAGTCCCATTATCACACGGCTTTAAAATAGCTCACTTTTTTATTATGTGCTGTTCCTTAGAGATTTTCCACCTAATAGTAAAAAGTAAACTAAAATTAAAAATGTCTTGATTTTACGGGGGTTATGTACAGCATAAACGTGAAAAGAAACAATACCTGAATAGGGGAGTGAGGATTAGGAAAGAAACAGACAAAAGACAGAAGATAGAATCAGGAGGGCTCTCAGTGAATACTGCAGCAGCCTCAAATTTATTTCTCATACCCTTTTTATACCCAAAGCAAAAAGGGGAGGGCAAAAGACTTCCTTACCACGGCTCAAAGAATGAACAAGTGTAATCACCCCCTTAATTCTCAAAACACCTAGTAACCATGCCTTTTGCCAAACATCACATTAATTGCCCTTATGGATCAAGAACAAGCTTGAACCCTCTGACCTTAAGGCAAGATGGAATAGAGTCACTGTGGGCTCCCACACATGTAAGAGCTGAGTATCTCCCTTTTCAAGTGCATGGGATTAGATGTGTTGGGACATTCAGATTTCCAGATTTTTGCTTAGTTGTGTACCTATGATCAGATGTCTTAGGAATGGCAACCATTTCTAAACATAAAATTCATGTAACCTTATATACAGAATCTGAAGATAATTTCATACAAATTTCTAGTGTTTTTGCCGTGGCATCTTACTGGAGGCGGGACATGAGGTCTCCCACTGTGTCATCATGTCTTCATTCAAAGAGTTTGGAGGCTTTTAGGCTTTAGAATTTTAGACTAAGTATCCTCAACCTATGTGGGGACAGGTAGGAAAACCAGTTAAAGTATTGACTTTCATGGTTCCTAGTTAAGCAGATAGTCTGGTCTCTTAAATATGAGCACTGTAAAAAAGGACATTTTATAAAGTTGACTGAAGTCATTGCACTAGGGAAGTTTAAATGTGCTGTCCCATTTGGTAGCCATTAGCTGCTAGCTCCTCTTGTCCTGCTTAGTGTTTGGAAAGCGGCTACTGTGCTGTATCAGACTCATCCTGGATTTTTGCTGTGAGACAATGGTTTTACTCTTTAAAGATTTGTTTCTTGTACTTGCTTAACAAAATGCTGCTTGTCCAGTAGTCAGGCAGAAAGTATAGGCAGGGTGACCAGGCAGGAAGTAGAGACAGGGCAAGGAGAACAGGGGAATTCTGGGAAGAGGAAAGCTCAGTCTGCAGTCGTCACCCAGACACAAAGGAAGACAGATGAGAATGCCTCGCTAAAGCAGTACCAAGCCACGTGGCTAGCACAGACAAGAATACTGGGTTAATGTAATATGCAAGAATTAGTTAATAATAAGGCTGAGCTAAGAGGCCAACCAGTTTATAATTAATGTAGACCTCTGTGTTTCCTTGGGACTGAAAGGCTGCAGGACCAGGTGGGACAGAAGCCTCAGTCAACAAATTTTGAAGATTTTGTATGGAAAAAAAAAGCCCTCAGTAAACTTTATATGGATTTCATATTGAGATAATACTTTTAGCAAATTGAAAATGTATTATTAAATATAATCTCTGTATTTATTTTTAAATGTGGCACTTTCATTGATACTATTATTTTCTACTACATAGTACTGGGCCTAAATATCTTTTGATAGATAATGCCTTTTGCTTTATGTGATCCTTCCAAAGAAATAGAAAGCTATCACCTTGCTAATGCACAGAGCTTAGAATTCTAACACTGCCAACTTGTCTAAGGACAGGGACAGTCTATGTAACTCTGCCCCTAGAATAAATTATATAGAGAGAAATTTAATCTGTGTGTGCTATATTCACCCCATGCCTTTGCCCCTTCATCTGGCCAGGCTGAGCAACTTGCTGTACTTACGGACTACTCATCATCGCTCGCTCTCAAGCAGACTGGTACTGAAATGTTTCTGGAAGAGGAATCTGCTTCTTCTACAATATGTTTCTTTCTTTTATTTATTCATCTCTCGCACAATATGTCCCAACTGCAATTTCCCTTCCCTCCACTTCTCCCAGTCCCCTCCCCCACTCCCTCCCCTCCCCAAGATCCACTCCTCCTCTGTTTCCCTTCAGAAAGGAGCAGGCCTTCCAGGGATATCAGCCAAACACAGCATAGCCTAACAAATTACAGTAAGGTTTGGCACAAACCCTCAAACCAAGGCTGGATGAGGCAACCCATTAGGAGGAAAAGGATTCCCAAAACAGGCAAAAGAGTCAGAGACACCCCCCACTTCCACTGCGCTCCACAAGAACGCCCAGCTACACCAGCATATCGTATATGCGGAGGACCTGATGCAGACCCATGCAGGCTCCGGCCAATCCGGTCTGTGTGAGCCCCTAGGAGCACTGATGAGATGATCCTGTGGGCTGTGTTCTTGTAGTGCCCTCAACAACTCCGGCTCCTACAGTCCTTCCTCCTCCCTCTTTAGCAGGGTTTCCCAAGCTGACCGCCTAATGTTTAGCTGTGGGTCTCTGCATCTGTTCCTCTCCGTAGCTGGATGAAGCCTCTCTGACAACTGGACTAGGCTCTGGTCTATGAGTGTAGCAGGATAGCATTAGGAATCACTTCATTGACTTTTTTTCTGTTTGGCTGGTTGCGTTTATTCTATCCTACGTATTTGGCTAACCAGCCTGGTTTATGGCCATCCCGGAAGTGTTGGGCATGGGCTCCCTCATGTGGTAATGGGCCTCAGGTTAGACTTGTCATTGATACCACCATTACCCCAGCAC
This sequence comes from Ondatra zibethicus, assembly GCA_004026605.1. NCBI lineage: Eukaryota > Metazoa > Chordata > Mammalia > Rodentia > Cricetidae > Ondatra > Ondatra zibethicus. The sequence continues at coordinate 74,451 of PVIU01006577.1, forward strand.
ATCTTGCAGGCAGGACAGATTGTGGGTGGAAGGTTTTAGGGCTGAGTTGATGTCACAGTTGCACCACTGAAAGTCTTGCCTGGTTACAGAAGATGGCTGTTCCAGGCTCTGTATCCCCCATTACTAGGATTCCTCACTAGGGTCACCCTCATAGATTCCTGGGAGTTTCCATTGCACTAGGTTTCCACATTGACCCCCCCCACGCACCCCAATCCCAGTCATCCCTCCCCACACTCTCTCCTCCCATCCCCCACCCCTACAATAAATGTCTTTAATTATGTCATGGGTTCTCTTTGAAAGCATACAAAGATACTCAACAGTAGCTAATTGTCCTTTATTTGTAGATCATACTTATTTTGGAAAGGTCTAACGTGTGCTACTCCATTGCAGGTGGAGTAACTAACACTGCACAGTATCAAAACAGACTGATGGTGTATGAACCCAACCAGGTAAGAACTTGATAAGAAGTCATTACCTTCAGATGCATTTATGAAAGATTTCCACAGGAGATAGTCATTAGAATGCCACACCAGTACACCTTAAGCTACATGGGGAAAAGAGCGAATCTAGGGGAACGCCTCTGGCTCCTCATTATTACTGCAAAAGTTCAGCTCCTGAAACTTCATGCTCTATCTAATGACACAGAGCTTTGCATCCTGTAGAGAGGACTTTGATTGTAGCTATGTCCTTCTGGAAGGGATGGCATTTGGGGCAGGAAACATCACGATGACCTTGTTATTCTCAAATCAAATAATGTCATTTGACTTACCATAGCCATCTGTGTTCTAGAATAGGATCTAGGACAAAGGCAAATTGGAAGTAACTGAAGGAGTCTGAGAATGGTGTGCCTCTAACAGATCAGCCCTTTTTATCCAGTTTTGGTGTGCACTTAATTCCCCTTTTCCCCTAAAATGAGATATGTTTTTGTTCTCTTTTCCTTCTAAAAAAAAAAATCTTCAAACAGGCAAAATCTAATGAGTTTTGCCATTTCCATGACTTAGATATCTAAATATTTTTTATTGTGACAGTATTCCAAAATGGCGTGATGTGGAGGTTTAATATCCATCAGCTAGCACTATCTGGATATGAAACAACAGGTTGACTTTGGCAGGCTGCATCTGGTTAGGTACCACAAGTTTATGCATAGTGTTCCCGGTATTTCTGCAGCATTTTTAACAATGGCTTTACTGAGGAGGGCATGTGTCTTTTTACAAGTGTCTCTCCTGATATTATTAAAAGTTGTAGATTGCAGAGACTGCACGTTCGTGGGTCAGCTGTCTCATGAGGGAGCACTAATTGCAGAAGCCTGAGTTTGGTGCACACATGGTTAAGGAAGAAGACAGCATTAACACTGCTTAAATGAGTTCTGTTTCATGTTTGTACACACATGCTCTTTTTAAAAAATTCTGCTGGCATATTGTTTACGGTGGGTACTGGCAAACATCACATCTGCTTGCATCTTGCTCGGAATCTCAATAACTCTATCATTCAGCCCTGGTGCTTATTTCTCTTCTAGGCCTTTGTGGAGAGTCGATAATGCCTGCCATCTGCCACAGAGCACATCGCTACCTGCCAACAGGCAGGCTGGGGTGACCTCTGGTTCCCCACCACTGATTAGTATTCACACGCTAGCTTATTAGGAATGACCCCACCAGGCCTCTCCTCTTCTTTGCCTTTGCAGCGGGTGGCGGCTCACCTGGCAGGCACTGCAGTGAAGGAAGCTAAAGATATAATCAGGGGATGTAGGCAGGCTTTGCAAACCAGATGGCATCTACAGTCCTGTGGCAGGGGACTGGACTGCTAATGCAAACACTGATTCCTAATACTGTAATAGGTTATCGCAGAGAGAGCACCCAAGATAAGCATCGTCACGTCAGAAATTTAAAATTCACTCAAGCATAATGCATTAAAGATATTTCTTAGCAAAATGCCTGAAATCTAGCTTTGACTATTTATTAAAGACCATATTTGATTGCAGAGATTCTGTGTTCAGAGGGACCAAACAGGATAAGCTTCTCAAACTAAACAATGTCTTTTTCTTCTGAAGTTTACTCTGAGAAATTAGAAATGAGCAAATATATGCCTATAACAAATAAATGCCACTATATGTGTGCCTGTAGTAAATAGTGTTGCACAGTGTGTACCTATAGTATATAGATGCCATGGTGTGTGTGCCTGTAGTGAATAGGGTTGCATAGTGTGTACCTGTAGTATGTAGATGTCATAGTGTGTGTGCCTGTAGTGAATAGATGCCACAGTGTGTGTGTGCCTGTAGTGAGTAGATGCCACAGTGTGTGTGTGCCTGTAGTGATTAGATGCCACAGTGTGTGTGTGCCTGTAGTGAATAGATGCCACAGTGTGTGTGCCTGTAGTGAATAGATGCCACAGTGTGTGTGCCTATAGTAATAAGTTCCTATAGTATATATGCCAATGTTTATACACGCATGTTTGTGTTGTAGTCTGCTTTTTTCTTTACAGCTTTGTGAACTGGTGAAATTCTATGCATGGAAAACATCATATGAGTTTTCTGGTTCCAATCCAATTTTGTCTTGGCAAAAGGAAATGAGGTTCTTCCTATATGCTGAATGTCTATGAGGAAGGAAGTGGTTGGATTTGTTTATTAATCTATCACTCAGTTTACTTGTCTGTCAATTGGTTAATTGCAATTTAAATTTAAAGTCACGGTTGATTCTCAGATAATTTTAAAATTTCTATTGCATTTTAAATAGGAATCTTAGGTTAAGAGGGGCTGAACTTAGCATTCTTATTATTGAGGGTGATCTAGAGCTAAATATTAAAGATTTTTTCCATTCCTTAACATTGTCATACAAAGCTTGGCCTTCTACCAATATAGATAACTATGTCTAGACCTAGCTGTCATATTTGGCGAAGAACATAAATCAGAGTGTTAAAGTGTGAGAGGATTCAGATACAAAGGAAACGTTACTGAACCAAATTTTAGCTTGTCCTCGATCTCAGGTTAATTTTGGAGAGAATGGGAAAATTTCCCTCACCCTAACTTATCTGGGACCTTGGTTACTCAACGTGCCCCTTTTATTGAGACACGATCTTACCATGGAGCTTTGTCTGGCATGAAATTCAGTATATAGACCAGGTTGGCTTTGAATTCAACAGAGATCTGCCTGCCTCTGCCTTCCGAGTGCTGGAATTAAAGGTGTGCACCACACACGTTCTCAAACTCTGTATTTTTAAAGCAGTGAGCATGTACTAGACATTTATTACATGTGAGACATTTTCTAAATCATAAGTGGATATCATGCAAGCTTTCTTATCCCCATTGCATAGATGATGAGCTCGGGAGTAGGGAGCCGGGGGTGGGGGTGGGTCTGCATGTGGATCATGGCTCACATAGTCTCGCTCCAGACTGGTTTTTGATTGTTACACTATCTTCCACACTGTACCCAGTCATGTGCTTAAACAGAAGTGATTTCTGTGAGCTAAATAACATGAAATTGAAAATGGCATTGTAAAATGCAAAATGCCCCGGAAAATGCAAGCCTACCAAATTTTCTTTTTAAAATGAAAGCCACAAGCCAGAACCATGTAAATCTTTCTTGTTGTCACGTATGGAAACCACACCTTTCAACACATAACTAATATGCAAGGAAGATCATTTGGCATTAGTGTTCTTGCTGCTAGTGAGACATTGTGGCCTTTGCTATTTGTGAGTCTTTTTAACCCAATGCCCCTGAATGATTTTTTTCTGTTTGTTTTGTTCTGTTTTGTTTCAGAATAAGTGGATAAGCCGTAGCCCCATGCTCCAGAGAAGGGTCTACCACTCCATGGCTGCCGTCCAGAGGAAACTCTATGTTCTTGGAGGCAATGACCTAGACTACAATAATGACCGGATTCTCGTGCGCCATATAGATTCTTACAACATTGACACTGACCAGTGGACACGCTGTAATTTCAACTTGTTGACCGGCAAGTATTTTTGGTTAAGCAATTTAGAAACAAGCATAGGGGCTGGAGAGATGATCATCGTTAAGAGTAATAGTTGTTCTTCTTTAGGACCCAGGTTTGATACCCAGCACCCTGGTAGCAGCTCACAACTGTCTGTAATTCCAGTCCCAGGGGATCTTGTGCCCTTTTTTGGCCTCCAAAGGGTACCAGAAATGCATTAGTAAGTGCACAGATATACATACAGACAGAACACACATAAAAATAAAATAAAATAATATTTTTAAATGTCTAAAAATAAAAACCAAAACAAATAATAGAATAGAGATTCAAAACATTCCCAAACTTGTTTCTTGAACATCTAGATTACATCTCTAAATATTATGTGAACAGCGAGTCATACAGTTTATTTTCTTTACCCAGGAAGACATGCATGATTTATAGCTAGAGTCTAGGCTCCTTCAGGTGGCTGGGAATCTAGTTTCTATTTTGCCTTTGTGTACCTTCTCAAATGACCAAGAGAAGCATATCAACTCACTTTTCATCAATCGATACTCATGTCAGACTTTGATACAAGTAGGAGGGAAAAGGTACCAAGAGTTAACAATTATTTTCCCCTTTTTTAAAAGTCAGGGTCTCATGTACATTCGAATGGCTTCAAAGAACTTCTGTTTCCCCCTCTCCAACCTCCCTTTGACTGGGGCTACATTTGTTTCCCAACATGTCCAATTGTATATAGTGCTGGGATTTGAACCCAAGGTTTCGTGTATGTTAGGCAAGCACTCTACCAACTGAGCCACATCCCCAGCCCCATTTCTCACTGCCTAGTCCTCTTTCATCTCCTGGGAGTTCAGGAAAATGGTGGTCTTCATTATTTGTCATGGCTGTATAGCGTGTCTGTGTGCAGCCTAGAGATCAGACTTGAGAGCCACTGTGTGTATTAGAGCCTTTTCGGCCACACAGAGATGCCCTACCTGTGCATCTCTGCAGAGCAATCAGAGATGTGGATTCCTCACAGAAAGGGATGGGGTGAATCAGTAAGAATGCACTTACCCCGATGTCCTAGATGGAGCTGTAAACTTTTATCAGCTCCTATGGTCAACATCCAGCTATGGAAGGGCTGTCTGATGTCAGGAAAATCACAGTCTGTAACTGGTGGGTTAGTCTAGTTCTTGAAGACATTTAAGATGCAGAGTGGGCATCCAGTCACTCAAGGATGCTGCTGGGAGGCCACACAGGGAGCACAACAGGGCTTTTAGCTGCTTTGTATCAAGCTCCTCTTTGCGAAATGATTTGGAGGCCTATTGCAAGTTCTGATCTCTCAGGCAGAGTGGCATCTTAGATCCTAGATCCCTGGATCTGTGATTCTGCCTCCAACTTATTTATTACTCCACTCAGTCCCGTGCCAGCTCATCAATGAAAAGAGACTTTCACTTTCTGCTTGCCTGCAGGGGAGAGTGTGTGCTAGTGAGTTATTCTGTCTTCTTTTTTGAAATGGGAGGGGAATCCTTTCATCATTTTGACGTGTCAGTATCTAGGGATTGTGTAGACTGGTCTCAGCTTGGGAACTTTAATATAATCTTAAAACTGTTGACTATGTAAAGGAAAAAGGGTCGCAATTTTATCTGTTTTGTCTGCCATTTGTCTTCATTTGAGGCGTGGGGTGCGGGCATGCCTCTGTTGTGCCTTAGGGTTACAATTGTTACTTTTTAAAGTTAAGCACTTGTCTATATTTGTTGGCACAAGTGCTATATGGAGCGTAATGAATGTTTTACATATCTCAGATATCCCCTGTTTCCACCACCACAGACTAATGGCATACAGAATAATATGGAATTATTGGTCCTACATAGCTTCCTACTACTATCTTTTAGTACTCCATTTAGTAAGGTGTTCGTAATAGATATTTTGGCCTGGTCCTAACTAGACAGAGAACACTCTTTGAGAAGTAGTGGCTAATTCATTTTAGTTCTGGAGAGAGTGATTAATTGCTGCAAAATTCCTGTGGAGTATACAAATATGCCACAGGGGAAAATTGTATCCCTCAGTGGCCAAAGGGTTAATTAAAACATGTAAGAAATGGAATTTTTTTCTTTTTATTCAATTCTCTTTACTTTAGGCCAGAATGAATCTGGAGTTGCTGTCCATAATGGGAGAATATATTTAGTTGGTGGATATTCAATTTGGACAAATGAGCCTCTGGCTTGTATCCAGGTGAGTGGTTGGAGATCCTTTTGAAGTTTGTGCAAGTGGTTCAGCGAGGTTATGTTTTGCAATTCAGCTGCAGAAGGAGAGATTTAATGTGCAGAAAGAAGCTCAAGGTCCCTTTCTCTGTGTAGCTGCTGCAGCCTGTATCCTATATTTTGGAAATGATGCCTGCTAAATGATTGAGACCTTTTAAAAAATTAAGATGGGGACAAACTTTAAAATATCTATGAAATTTACCAGAAATGGAGAACTTTGGATAACTTATCCCCCTTTTTAATACTTAAAAAGAAAAGAAACTTTGGCAATGGTCACTCTGTACTCCAATTTAAAGATAGCCCATTGTCATGCATTTTGTACGTTTCATTTTCTTCATTTTCATAATTGTCTCTTGCAGAGACGTTCTTCCTTCCTGGCAGAGGTTCCTAGGAGTAGTGGCTTATGGGTAGTCTGCTAGGACAGCTTCTGCCCCAAAGAATAGTCCTAGCATTTCACAAGTGAACCAGGCAACTTGCCTGGGCAGGATGCCAGCTGGGTCTCTCAAAGCAGAAACGCGTACTTTGTTGTTATATGTAGCTCCAAGTACTCTTTGCAATTCTTTTCCATTTTCTTTTTCACAAGTTCTCTAGCAAAATCTTGACACGCCTTAGCCCTGACTTATCTAACATATCCTTGCAACAGCTCACATTTTTTAACCTAATCTTTGTGAGAAGACTTTTGAAAACTATTTTTAAATGGTTGCAGAATGAGTCTAGCATCATCGTCATCATTATTATTACTATTAGTATTATTTTGAGACCGTATATATATATAGGCTCACTATATAGCCCTGGCATGCTTAAAACGTGTGATGTAGATCACGGTGGCCTCAAGCTCTAGAGATCTGCCTGTCTGCCACCGGAGTGCTGGGATTAAAGGTATGCGCCATCACACTTGGCAATTCCAACTGTTTCTTTTCAGTCATACCTCATAAGGAATATTCCCATGTATCTGGATTGGGAGGGAGTGCTCCATGGTGCCAGAAAGCTGTGTTGTAAGGTTATGTTATGTGCTTGTTAAGGAACTGCCCCGTGTTGTCTGCTGATGTCTGCTTGCTGTATTACGTTAGCTCTGGTTCTCCTTTATTTTCATGCCATCTTTTATCTTCTCTCCTTTAGTTTGTCTCACCACAGGTTTTCCTGAGCCCTACATATTTCTGTTATTCACAGAGATCAACTACATATGAAAACCATGATTGCCATCTTTGGTTGAACAGACCTGAGTTTTAAAGTGAATAGCTAGAATTCATTTTTCTTAGCACACAGGGAATGTGCATAAAACTCAGTCATATTTTACATAAAGTTGCGGGAGGAGATCTAAAAAATTGTCTTATGTATTGCTAATACAGTGCAGATAAATTTGAACTCAACAAAATGCAAAATTAAACCTCTCCATAGCGTGAAAGAGTAAAACACATTACCATGTAACTGAGTTGAAATTCATAACAAAACAAAGAACCTTAGAATGTTGTAAAAATAAAAGCAGTATTGCAAAATGTGGGGCAAATGTAGCTTAGCAAGTTAGAAAATGATTTAAAAATAAACCCAAAATAGAAGATAATAAAGATGAGAGAAAGGTAATGACTAGGAAACAATAATATAGTAGAAAAATGTGAGAACAAAAGGCACCTGGATATAATAACAAACAAGCACCATTTTCTCCCGAGCAGTGCCTTGTCTTCACCCAAGGATGTTTTTGGCACTTTTCAGTCCTTTGGGTTTTCTTTCCCACTTTTCAGAACTGAGACAACACTGGATTGGGAGGGAGTGTTCCATGGTGCCAGAAAGCTGTGTTGTAAGTGGCCAAAACATCCTTAGATGATTTTTACAGTGGTATTAAGTTTGAATTTTTATTAAGTTGCAATACTCATAAGATGTGCTTATGAGTATATTTCCACTAGCACTAATGTTCGATTGGCTTTAGAATTAGAAATAAATTAAAACTCAAAGAAAAAATAAGAAACTCTTCCAACGTCAATTTTAGGAGAGCAGAGTGTGGTCTTGGCAAGTTAATGTGTAAGACAGAACATTTTAAAAGCAAAAAAAAAAAAAAACACTTAATAGTGATAGAATTTATATTATCTCCAAATAATTTTTCCTTAAGTGGTTCACTAACCTTGAACACTAAACTTTTTAAAAGACTTTTTATTTATCTATTGGTGTGCATGAATGTTTTGCCTGCTTGTATGTGAGGGCAGAACATGCATGCAGTTCCAATAGAGACCAGAAGAGGGCATCAGATCCCCTGGGACTCAAACCTGGGTCTTACGCAAGAGCAGCAAGTGCTCTTGGCATCACAAGGAGCCATCTATCCATCCCTTGTCCACTGATTAATTATTAGCAATGTCTGGTTAGTCCCATACAGACTTTATTCACAAAATGAAGGTGTGCAAGTATATCTTACACCGCTGAGGCCAAGGCATTCAAAAGTTTCCTCGGTATTAAAGTAATACTAAACAGATTTTTTAAAAGTTTGAATAAGAGATTGTGTTAATGGAATGAATTTTACCTTTAAGATCACATAATGAAATAAATTAGTGCATTTTTCTAAAAATAATACAGATAGTTCCACATTTCAGTAGGCATACTGATGAACAGAATCAAGCCTCTTGGCTAGCACGCTGGTTCTACAAATTATTAAAAAAACTTGAGGAAAAAGTTTTCTCTTTCCTTAATACATTTTTACATTTATGTATATGCATGTATGTGTGTTGGACGCACATTCACCTGCCAGCCGTGGTATACATGTGGAGGTCAGATAACAACCTGCAGAGTTGATTCTCTATTACCATGTGGGTTCAGGTCATCGGGCTTAACAGAGTGCATGTATACTACTAAACCATCTTGCTGGTCCTGCTTTCATTGTTTACATTGCTGTGTGTCTGTGTTGTGTGAATGTACATAACTACACGTCCACATGTGTATAGGCATGTTCATGTACGGGTACACTTGCATACGTGGTGTGTGGAGACCGGAGCTGCTTGCAGGTGTCTTGCTCTGTTGTATTTGACTTTATTTATTGAGACAGGATCTGTCACTGAACTTGGCACTCCAATTAGACTCTTCTAGCTAACACACCAGCTTGTGGGTGGAGCCTGTCTCTGCCTCCCGAGTGCTGGGATTACAGTTGGCCACCACATCGGTCTGAATTTTACATGGGTTCTGGGGATCTGAACTTTTATCTTCATGTTTACAGGACAAGCCCATTATTCCCTGAGCCATGTCTCCATCCCAATAAGCATTTACAAGAGCTTTTACAATTAATAGATGTATCTGTATCAGCATATCACTAAGAGAGAGGTTTGTAAACAAAATCTTCACAGATAACAGCAGTTTAAAGACTTTTTTTATTGATTTTATTGAGCTATATATTTTTTCCGCTCTCCTACCTTCCTTTCCCCTCCCCTTTAACCCTCTCCCATGGTCCCCATATTCCCAATTTACTCAGATCTTATCTTTGTCTACTACCCATGTAGATTAGATCCATGTATGTCTCTTTTAGGGTCCTCATTGTTGTCTAGGTTCTCTGGGATTGTGAATTGTAGGCTGGTTTTCTTTGCCTTATGTCTAAACGTCACTTATGAGTGAGTACATGTGATAATTGTCTTTCTGGGTCTGGGTTATGTCACTCAATATGATTTTTTTCTAGATCCATCCATTGACCTGCAAATTTCAAGATGGCATTATTTTTCTCTGCTGTGTAGTACTCTATTATGTAAATGTACCACATTTCCCTTATCCATTCTTCAGTCAAGGGGCATTTAGGTTGATTCCAGGTTCTGGCTATGACAAACAATGCTGCTATAAACATAGTTGAGCAATGTCCTTGTAGTACGATTGAGCATCCTTTGTGTTTATATCCAAAAGTGGTATTTCTGGGTCATAGTAAAGACTTATTTTTAAATTATATGTATGTATGTATGTATGTATGTATGTATGTATGTATGTATGTATGTGTGCCTCTGAGCATGTGAGTGCATGTGTTCACTGAAGTTAGAGGCATTGGATCCACCTCAATCTGGAGTTAGAAATACTTATGAGTTTCCCAACATTGGTGCTGGGAACTGAACTCTGGTGGTCTTCTGAGAGAATGTGTCCACTCTAAACTCTGAGCCATCTCTCTAGCCCCAACAACATCCTTCTACGTCATGTGTCTTGCATTCCAGCTATCAGCAACTCCTTGCTGAGTATCTTTCCATGTTAACTAGGGCTCATATATTTCTGTTGCGCTGCTGACTGCAGATCTATTTATTTTTCTGTACTCACAGTAATGTATCAGTGGATGGAGACACCAGCTAAGTGTTTAAAAGCAAATCACTCTCCTCGCATGACGAGTACCTGCTGGAAGAATAACCAGTAGAGAAGCAAGACAGTGGAAGACCACAATGCTGGCCATGAGGAAATGTTGGTTAGACAGTTTAAGCCCCTAACTATAGAACATCTTGAAAATTATAGAGTGTTGGTGAGAATCATATAAGCTAAAACTATCAAAGTTTAAATTTTTGTCACAAACCACAATAGCTCATAATCCAAGATTAATTTAGAAACTAGTAGTCTAATAGCAGGGCTGATTAATGAAGATCATGTTTAACCCAGAGCTAATTTTTTTCTTTAAAAATACCACCCAATACTCTTGTCTCGCAGACCACTGCTCTGGCCTCCAATCCAGGTTCATTTAACAGTCATTTGTGGGGTCAGCCACCGGGGGTGACATACATGAGGAGCCATTTCAACCACTACCAAGTTAGCATATGCCACTCCACTCATTGTGAGGGCCGGGCAGACCAAGGAAAGCGGAGACGCTCTTGCGTTAATATTTGTCTGAATATTAAGGTTGAGAACCACTAGTAATACAATTGCCGGATATGGATCCTGCAGAAAACAAACGTGAAGGCGCTCTCATTAATTTCGTGGGCACGGAGGTGGATGTCTGGCGTGGCGCCTGACTAATCTGGTGTGCCCGGGGTGACTAGTACATACGGGCAGCTGGGAGGGTGCAGGTGATTCGTCTGTTTCCGGATCGCTCTGCTGCTGTTCTCTTGCCGATCACTTTCTTTTGGCTGCAGGATATGCTGCCAATCTGGCACTGCCGTTTCCCACGTCTCCTATCTGCCAGTACAGGGGAGTGTTTTGGAGAAAATCTGCCAAAAGCTTTCTTTTTTCCTTCCCAGATTAAATACATTACATCTGCTTAACATATGCAATCGCTGTTGGTTCAGGGAACCACACAGAAGCTCTTGGGGTGATTACCTCACTGTTATTTTGACTTCTATAAATGTATTCATTTGGGGAAAGGCACTAAATTCTTGCTTTTCTCTGCTACATCCTTGGATTAAAATACTGGCTGGAGCTGCCATTCACAGCCAGCTCACCCTGAGAAAGCCATTTAACTTTTCGTTTTCTTCTCTGTAAATTGAAGTCGGTACTTAACCTTGTATGGCTTTGATGAGTATTTGGCAAGAAGGAACCACAAAGGGACTGAGTGATTAATTAAGAACAGCACAGGCGTTATTCAGGAGAAGGCCTGCAGAGGGAGCGCTAGAACAGGAAGCGGGGCCAGCAATCCACTTCCGGGCTGGGCTAGTTTTAGGGCATGAAAGAGACAGAAGAGGACTGAAATGTTTTCCTGTTCAGCTGGTGGTTGGCCATTGTTAGGGAAGTGACTTAAAGGATATGAGGTTGTTATGCCCAAATCAAGTTTGCAAACTCAGTCTCTCCGGATGTCCAAGATATTGGAATAACCGGAGAGCCCCGAGCTCAATTAGAATTGGATTTTTATAGTAGTAAAGGTGGGGGTGGGGAGTCTCTGAGGTTCAGGACCCCTGATTGGCTGACATTTGTCTAGGGGTGTCCTGGTGAGGTGCACTGGCAGGTGATCCATCTACAGCGGTTGGAATGTTAGGCATTTCCTTTGAATGATCTCCTGGGTGGTGGTGGGTAATCTCAGTTTGTGGTTCTTTCTGCTACCAGGTATTGCTTCAGGGTAAACTACTGAGACTCTTATTAAATTTATCAAGGCCTCTTATTAAATTTATCAAGGCCTCTTATTAAATTTATCAAGGGCTGAGTTCTACTCTGGCAGGTGATAATGGTTGTAAGTAAAGAACTTCCTTTGGGTGACCTGTCCAGACTTATCTTCATGGCTGGACCCCCACAAGGTGACCAGTGCATTTCTGGTAGCCAGCTATTTCTGGGGATCCATAGGTCAGGGAGCACTAGAATCTAAACCAATTATTTTACTTCATGGATTGTCATTGTTTAATCCAAATGGTAGCGCTTCACAGAACCACATGGCTGTAGTTATTAACATTGCTGAGACAGGCAAAAAGGGAAGCCCAGTTGTTGCTCTTGTGACTTGTTGCTATACAAGGGCCTCACTGAGCAGAGGTAGGCCTTTGAAGCAGTCTTTGGTATCAGAAACTTTGGAGGATGCTGTTGACATGTCTTTTGGGGGTGTCCTTGATAGGAGTTCAGTTTCTTGGATACAAAATAGGCAAACTAAGGAGGCAGAGCCTAAAGACTACCAGGAAGAGGAAGGGTCCAGCCAGGGCAGCCAGCATCCCAGGCTGGGTACTGTCCCCTAGAATTGGAATGTCAGCAGAGTTCAGATAGATGCTCAGGCTCAGGGGAGTGGGGGAAGACAGTTTGGCTGCATCTCAGATCACTCTAGACTGATTCATATAGAAGCAGTGCATTCTTCCTGGAGGAAGAGGTCCCTCCTTTCTCGGCAAGAAGGAAGCTCAGAACTCAGCAGTTTTAGAGAACACCTACAAATAAGTCTATTTGGGTTAAAATGGTTGTAATTGTTGTGTGATGCCCTTCCCGAGGAGATGTGCACAAACGGTCTACTTACCCCCATAGGGAACTAAGGACAGACCAAAGTCAAACTTGGTGAACCAATGAGTTTAACTTATAGGAATGTGGGTGAGGGGTTACTTAGAGGAGCAGAAACGACTCGGACAAATGCATCAGCCAGCATGGATGACAGCTTCCAAAGGCTGGGGACCTGGAGCTCACTTCCCAGCCTTCAGGCACGTCAACAGCTTGGGCAGTGTCCTTTCCTAGTGCCTCTGCCAGCTGCAGCTCTTCCAGGCAGTTGGGCTGGTCTCTGTCTCTTTCTTCCAGGCTGCTGCGCCCGAGTCTCTCCTCCACAGCTATGCTTGTGTGAGCTTCTGTGACTCTTGGCTTGACTGAGAGGTACTCTTAGCTGTCTTTATTGTTTCTGTACTTTTGGGGAAGGAGAGGACTAATGAATCAGGCCAGTTTCAGGGACTTCCTGGAGCCATTTGGAATTGTTTACTTCCTGTTTTAAGGAGCTTCCCTTCAGGATGGAAGTGTTTCATCTCTCAGAACATCCATTATTTCATCTCCATGTAGCCATCCTGTCTTCAAATATCCTATTTTACTTCCCTTTTACATCCTATGCCTTAAGAAGTTTCCCTCCAAGATGTTAAGGCTTTGACCCTGAAGGAAACTCCTAGGCAACAGGTGGCTATTTTCATCTAGGCTATTTGAAACCCTTAAAAAACTGTTGGAAGCCAGTGGTGATGCACACTTTTAATCCCAGCACTCGGGAGGCAGAGCTCTGTGAGTTCGAGGTCAGCCTGGTCTACAAAAGCTAGTTCCAGGGCAGGCTCTAAAGCTACAAAGGAACACTGTCTAGGGGGGAAAATTTAAAAAAAAGAAACCCTAAGACAGAGATCAGTATCAGGTGCAAGGGATATTGTTTTGACAGACCTGACCATGCATTTTCAGGAGAAATGTGGTATTTGAACTTTGGGCTGGAAAAGGCATTGACTATTCAGACCTTCAAGATCTGTTGTGGGAGCTGAGAAGATAAACCTGAGAGCAGTGCAGATGACGGAGGCCTGACTTGCGAAGTTTCCGAGGGAAGTTTGGGGGTCCCTAAAAGACCCTTTCAAGTCATTAGATATTTTCAACTAAGAATCCATGGTTCTGGTCAGTTGGGCCTGAAGATTAACAAAAAACCAGAAGTAGGAAAGTGAATCTTTGCTCGGGGGGGACAATTGATCCTGGTTAGCTGGAGCTGAGGAATTGGTGCTGATTAAAGGGGAGACCAGCATCAGCACCACCAAGGTGAAATCTGAGAAGCTGTGGTCCAGAGAGAGGAGCGGGAAGGCACTTTCTCACACTGGCAGCTGAACGTGGTAATGTAGAGCAGTTTCTCAGGTGGTACCGGTTTTAAAGGCATGAAGGGGCCCTTGAGAGCTGCTGAAGTTTTGCCTGTGTGAAAGGAGGATAGGACATTGGTGCAGATACAGCCTCAGCCGCAGTAGAAACCCCAGGACTGGAGGGGAAAGGGACAGACGGTGAGGCCTGTCGCCATGTGGCAGAGTCAGAGTGCCTATAGAGAGCACAGAAGAGGTGAAGGCACAGCTCAGATACATGGAGACCCCAGCGTTTTGGAGATGTGAGCACCATGGGACAACTGCAAAGGACAGCAGCAGCTGCAGGGTGGCTCCAGCCCGAGACTGTGAGACAAGGCGTGTGCTGCAGATACCAGAGCTGGAGAAATAGACAGAGCCCACAAGATTTCGAGTCCTAGACATCAGACAGTAAGCTGTTTATACTGCTGTACTTTGATCTTGCTGTGATTTGGTTGAGACTGTGCCCTGGTTCTCCCCTCTTGGAGTAAGAAAGTGGTCAACTTGTGGCTTTATTTTATAGGACCCAGTTTAGAAGTTTTGGATATTTTAAAGAGGCTTTGAACTTTTGAACTGTGAGATTTTAGGTGTTTTTTTTCCTGTTTTTTTTTTTGTTTGTTTTTATTTTGTTTTGTTTTAAAAGACTGAACTATTTTTTATTCATTTATTTAATTTTACATCCTGGCCACAGCCTCCCCTGCCATCCTCCATTTCCAGTCCCTCTCCCCCATTCCCCACCCCCTACTCCAATCCCTTCCTCTTCCATCACCACCCAGGAAAGGGCAGGTCTCCTATGAGTATCAGTAAAACATGGCCTATCAAGTTGCAGTAAGACTGAGTACCTACCTTCCCTTGTATTAAAGCTGGGCAAGGTGGCCAATATGAGGAGTAGGGTTCCCAATGTCAGTAAAAGATTCAGAGACAGCCCATGTTCCCACTGTTAGGAATCCCACAAGTGGACCAAGCTACACAACTGTAACATATGCAGAGTGCCTAGGTCAGTCTCATGCAGCCTCCCTGGTTTTCGGTTCAGTCTCTGTGAGCCCCAATGACCCCAGGTTAGTTGACTGTGTGAGCCTTCCCATGGTGTCCTTGACCCCTCTGGCTCTTACACTCCTTTCCCTTCCTCCTCTACAGGATTCCTGAACTCTATCTAAATTTGGCTGTGGGTCTCTGCATCTCCTTCCATCAGTGTTTGGATGACGCTTCACTGATGATAATTGGGCCAGGCACCAGTCTGGTCACAGGGGAGAGCAAATGCAGGCTACTATTGCTAGGAGTCAAACCTGGGGTCCTCCCCATAGACTCCTGCACCAGGCTTCAGCCTGACCCTGAAATGCTCCTCCTCCAGCAGTCTCCTCAACACTCTCCCCTCCACGCCCCAGCCAATCCAATCGCTCATGTTCCCTTCCCAACCCGCTTAGTCCGCTCACAAAATCTCCTCTATGTCCTCTTCCCAGGGAGACCTGGTGTCCACCCATAAACTCTCCTTGTTAGCTAGAGAATGAACTTTTAAAGTGTTTGAATTTTTAAAGACCACAGGAATGTGTTTTATATTGAATTATCGGTATTAAGATGAGATCTTGTGGATGAACAAAAAAGTATAATTGGATAATGATATGTTTGTATGTTAAGTCGAAAAGGGGCCAGTTGTTCTGTTTTGTTTTTTTATTTTCCCTGTCAGCTTGACATAAGCTAATGCCATCTTAGAAGAAGAAACCCAGTAAGAAAATATCTCTGTAAGATTGGTCAGGACTGGCAATCCTGTGTGGCATATTGGTGAGGATTGCCTTTGGTTATATCTTATCACAGCAGCAGAAAAGTAACCAATTTACACAGTGAGAAAATAGTAACGCCTTGGGTGCTCTCTTCCATGCCTAGGCAGTCTTGAGTAATCCCTCCCTTTTGTGCAGGTACTGGATGTAAGCAGAGAAGGCAAAGAAGAGGTGTTCTATGGACCTACACTTCCCTTTGCTTCAAATGGCATAGCGGCATGCTTCCTTCCAGCTCCATATTTCACGTGCCCTAACCTTCAGACCCTGCAGGTGCCTCATCACAGAATTGGCACTGTCTGAGAAGCCAGCACCATTAGACAGCATCAGGAGCCCGAAGGAGAGAGCTTGACATCTGGATACAGGCCACGAACATCCTCAGTGCTTCATGCTTCCCTGTCTTGTTTTACAGGTCTAAAATTGTCTAAAGACTAGCAAAAAAAAAGAAAAAAAAAGAGCAATTTTCTAAAACATATTGTGAGAATTCTGTTACTTCTTTTCCATGTATGTTAATACACATATGTATAATTTTTGTTGTGGTGCACCTTAATGCTGTCCTATGGGAACATTACTGTTTCATGGACCTTTAAGACATTCCTCGTGCCCTGTTCTTATCAGTGCCATCCAGGATCACGTGACACTGTTAATAAGGCACCTTTCACACGTGGCATTGGTTGTCTCATAATCTCCCGTACTTCTGTCCTTGACTACTTAAAACATTAGAGTGTTATTTTTCAAAGCGTCACATTCTGCAGGTCTGCTCAGGAGAGGTTAGCAGGGTGATGTCGTAAGCACTCGGTGCCATTTGTTATTCAAGGTGATAGGAGCAGCCAACTTGGATAAGGTAGATTTCCAGCCCTGCTTACTCTGCCCTTGTGGGAACTTTACAGCCTTGAAAGATGATAACTGCTCATCTCCACGTTAACTGAAAAGAATGCTGTGAGAATTAGGCAAATGCTCAGAACTTTGCCTAAGAAAAGAAGTTACTCAAATTCTAAGGCATTTTACTGTCTTTAGAACCTTGTAACTGAACCACATCCTATGGGATAAACGAGTCTGAGAATATCAGGAAGACACTGTGCTGTCTTAACTAGGAACACCAAAGATTCCTAAGCTTGTACAAATTCTTGCCTGAAAGAATTCTTTCTCTTAAATGCCTCATCTTAAAAAAAAAAAAAATTAGCTATACTAGCCATGGTACCACAGAAGGCTGTGACATTAAGTCTCAACTGAGAGTGGGCAGTTCTAATGGACATTTTCCAGGTTACTAAAGGCTATGTCAATCTTGAGTGCATCTGGGATTCCCCACCACTGCCCACACATTTTTTATTATTACCACTTTTAATGATGAACAGTTCTTTTTTTAGTCTAGATTTTTGGGTTTGTTTTATCTACAACTAAAATAATCATCTTAATAATAACATTTTAACATAAACTCAACATGTGTTTTTCTAATCTTGCCAAGACTGAAGGTAATTTTTATTAAACGGCTGCTTTCCTGCTGCAGCTCAGTCATTTCAGCAGTGCTTATGTCACGGAAACTTTTAATTGTGGAACCACTTTTTTTTTTAATCATCATAAGTAAATGAAAAAGTAACCCTTTTCTATTTGTTTAGGGTGGCTTCGATTGGCTATGTAACTAACTATGCTGGCCCCCAACTCATGCTCCTCCCAAATAAAACAATCTGTTTATCTTAGCAATCTCACTAACTTTTAGCACCGTGGAAGGATACCTAAAGCATGGTTCTGAGAGTAAAAATGATCTAGTTACGGGGTTGCAGGACAGGAAGAGATGGAGAGGGTGAGGAGGAAGGGTAACAACCTCGAGTCCAGACAGAGCAGCGACAGCTGGTGCGGACAGATGCTGCAAGCACTGAAGAAGCTGCCTCGGAGCCTTCCGAAATAAACTCAGACATTCTGTCCATCTCGAAAGTGCATTCCTGCCCTGCTGAATTCTTACAATACAGGCATAGATAACAAGTGTTTCACACTTACAAACAAGCAAACAAACAAACAAATAGTATATTCCCAGGTCCTATACACTGAATGAAAGGAAATGGCTTAAAAACAAGCTTGCCCGAATGACATCCTTAGACGTTCTGGATTCATTTCTAAGCATTCATTTAAGCCAGTATAAAGCACCAGTTTCTCCTTGATTGTCTTCAGGGCAGACTTCTTGCAGAGTGTGGACATATCCTTCACATCTCTAATCAAAGCACAGCATCAAAACTATCACATGCCTTTACTACAAAAAAAGAAGAGGATCCAGATCGCACAGTTAGATCCCTTCCCCCAAATCGTCTGCAATGAGGAAACCAATCTATGGAATTATAGTTGACGTATATTATAAGCAAATCCATTTGGAATACTCAGTTATATATCTATCTACTATTCAAGTGTAGTCTCCATTAGTAATTTGTCTTCTATTTTCAATCCTCAGAATTAAAGACTAGATTTTACTTTCCCTATAAGACCAAAAGACTTTGAAGCACCTAAAGTCACTTGAGGATTCTACTTTAAAACATGAAATGAGTTTCCACAATAGTTCTGTTGTGAAAGGCGAAGCTGTCAAAGACATGACTCTCCGTCTACAATGTAAGACGCAATAAACCCTCTAATCTTTAAAAATAAGATGCCAACTACATCACCGTTATGACACCTTTTGTACCTTCCTATTTTCTTTACAATTAAGTACATGCGGAGCATCCCCTTCACCTACCGCAGAAGTGGGAACCTTCAGTTGTTTTCCACTGAATTATAAATGCAATAGGAACAAAAGATACTGTTTCTCTAAGTCACATGGCTCATGTTTTATTTTCATTGGACAATCAGTGACACACTGCAAGTCAAATGCACACATTAAAATTGATATACCTATCCTTCATCTTTATTATATGCAAACAACCTATAAACTACATAAAATAATATCTATAACATGTAACAAACTGGGTAACTGTCAGCACAACAAAGTTCTAAGTAAGGACGGGGAGGTAGCCTGGTTGGTAGAGTGCTTGCCTCACCTGCCCGAAGCCTAGGGCTCCACTGTGGGAGCTCATGCTTGTAATCCCAGTTTGTTTGGAAAGTGGAGTTCTGAGGATCCGAATTCAAGGTCACTCTTGGCTACCAAGAATTTTCAAAGAAGCCAGCCTGAAACAGAGACACTGACCCTGTCTTTCACAAATAAACACATAAGTAAAATAATAAAATCAGTCAATTAGAATTGTGTGGTATGGAATCAGGTAAGCTCCTCACCATACAGAAGATCCCAGAGAAAACACAACTCTTGTATTTAGAAAGAATATGCTATTTTGCTAGACTCCTAGACTGATTTAACTAAATAAAGCACACTGTTTTTCCTGACATTTTACACTCTTGCGTGACTAGGCAATACATTTGGCTCTAAGAAGGGTAGGCATTTGGTGTTGCTCAGTGCAGAAAGAAGATGTAGGATGTAGATAGAGCAAATTTCCTTGAGGGGTTCCCCACAGTGCAGAAATATAGCAATTTTTCATATAAAATATTAACTGCCAAAGATCCTGTGGAAACTGTGGGATTATTCTGATGATGGACATCTGTCACTCCCTCACTCAAGCACTTGGTTGGAGGCTGAGGTAGGAGGATTGTACATTTAAGACTGGCCTGGGAAAAACAGCAGGACACTCAAAAAAGAATAGAAATAAGAAAAAAACCTAATGTGTGTTTGTGTGTGTGTGAGAGAGAGGGCAAGCGAGTGAGAGAAACATTTGTTGAGAACACATGGAAATAAGTCCATGTGTTATTTAGAAACAAAGTATCTTAAAAATGAGGAAGAACATGGTAGAGGTGTTTATCACCAAATTTGTAGGCTTGCCTTAGATCCCTCAGACCCACATGGTGGAAGAAGAAAACCGATTTCTCCAAGTTGTCCTCTGACCTAATGTATGCGCACACACACATATACAAAAACAGGTGGGTAAAAGAAAACATTATTTTAAGAAGTGAAGTCAGTGTGGAGCACATACCTATATTCCTGCCACTGGGGTGCCTAAGGCAAGGATTTTGAGTTTGAGTGTGGCCAGCCCGAGCTACATAGTGAGCCAGAATTCATACACTGAGCCCCAATATCAACAAAACAAAATCACCAAGCAAACAAAACAAACCACTAAAGAAAAAACACGAAACTTGAGGAAAAGTCTGATAGGAGTTACAGGATAATATACATCCATCAGTCTAAGACATAATAAAAATACTACTTTCTTAAATAAATGCTGACATAGAAAAGCAAGTCAAATGCAGTCATCCATCACTTAATGGCTGGGACGTATTCTGAGAAATGCATCCTTAGGCAAAATCATTGTACTAGCACGATAGATGGTAGTCAATCATTTGTGGCCTCTGGATGCTATCCAGATATGTGGTGCTGGTGTAATAAGGCTTACTGTTCTACAATAAGTTTTTCTGAGTACTTTTATATAGTAGGCATACAATCTAAAACAAAGAGGGGTAATAAGTACACAAAGCACCAAGTCATCTATCATGAAGTAGTATGTACTGTACATAGTTATACGTGCTATATATAATTCTGTGTCTGGCAGGGTGGTGGGCTCACCTGTCCCAGCGTCACTATTTGTGTTGACTATATTACACTGTGATGTTAAAATGGCAATGTACCTAGGTGTTAGGGACGTTGGAGATCTGCCCTAATCTCACGGGATTACCCTGGTATGTGAGTCCTATCACTGAAACATCATGTACCATATGATTTTACTTAAGAGAAAAATGAAATATAGATGTTTAAAATTATGAAATCTTTCTAGTGCAAATGAACTCAGTACTCATTGATTTTTGCAGATCATCCTCCAAATTTCTCTTACCTATCTAGTTAGATGCTAATTAAATTGAAGTTTAAATCAAAACCAAATCTTAATGTCTAATAAAACGTTTTCATCATTCTGTTGCCCTTTGCTCATCTTTTATACCAACCCCATCTGGTGCCTTATAGGTATCTGACTGGAATGCTCACATGCACAATACATACATTTTTCTTCCTTTTTGACTGCTTTAAGTTTCTATAGAAATGAAATTTATTAATTTTCAGCCTTTATGAAAAGAAGTATACACCATGCTGGCCAGCTGAATGAACCTGAGTGCAGAATGAACAGTGTTCTGAGAAAGTGAGCAAGTCTGGAGAAAAGAAAGTTGAAAGAAACTGTCAATTTCATGGCTGATTTTTTTTTTTTTTTTACTGCTGTGATGTACACCATGACCAAAAACAACTTGGGAGGGAAAGGGTTGCTTTCAGCTTGTAGTGACAGTCCATTATTAAGGGAAGGGCAGGAGCTCAAGGCAGGAACTGAAGCAGAGGACATGCAGGAACACTGCTTACCGGCTGGCTCATCCTGCTTTCTTCTACTACCCTGAGCCACCTCTGAACAAGCGGCATGGTTCTCAGTGGACTGGACCTTCCTCTACCACTCTGTTACCAAGGGAGTGCACAGACCTGCATACCAGCAATCTGGGGGAGAGATTTACTGAGTTTACTCTTCCCAGATGACTCTTACTTGGGTCAAGGTCACAATAAATCAATCAGGACATTGGCTATTGTGACTAGGGTAGCAGAGAACATGACTGAGCAACTATCTCTGAAGTAGAACATAGAGTTCTTTGGGTTCTATGCCCAGAGGTGGAATAGCTGCGTCTTACGATAGTCCTACTTTCAGTGTTTTAAGGTCTACTGATTTCCATTGTGGACTACATCAGTTTGTACTCTGTAGTGGTTTGAATGACAATGGCTCTCATAGGAGTGACACTGTTAGACGTGGCCTTGTTGGAGAAGTGTGTCATTGGGAGTGGGCTTTGAGGTTTCAAATGCTCAAGCCAGGCCCAATGGCTCACTTTCTCTGCTGCCTGCTTATCTGGATCTTCTCCAGCACCAAATCTGCCTGCATGTATAAATGCTTCCTACCATGACAATGGACTAAACCTCTGAACTGTAAGCCAGCCCCAATGAAATTTCTACTCACAGAGTTGTGGTCATGGTATTCTTCATAGCAACAGAAACGCTAAGACACACTCTAATAGTGAATAAGTCTTCCCCATTCTTCACATCCTAGCCAGCATTTGCTTTCCAGATAAATGCCATTCAGACTGGGATAAAAAGTTTGAATTTTCATTTCCCTGATTGCAAAGGATGTTGTATACTTTGTCTTTTTGTTGTTGTTGTTGCAAGCAGAGAGTGCCCTTTGGTTTACTGGCTGCCCAGACCCAAATAATCACACAGAAACTATTACAACTAGTTACAACACTGTTTGACAATAGCTTAGGCGTGTTTCTAGGTAGCTCTTACATATTAAATTAACCCATTTCTATCAATCTGTGTATTGCCACGAGGCTGTGGCTTACCGGTAAGGGTCCAGGTCCTTCTTCTTCACTGCCTCTCTTTGACTCCGCCTACTCTTTCATTATCTGTTTGGATTTCCTGTTTGGCTTTACTCTGCTATGCCATTGGCCCAAACAGTTTTATTAATCAACCAAGAAAAGTAACACTTATACAGAAAGACATTTCACATATTTTTTTTCTTTTTTTTTTTTTGAGACAGGATTTCTCTGTGCAGCTTTGGAGCCTGTATTGGAAATCACTCTGTAGACCAGGCTGGCCTTGAACTCACAAAAATCCAGCTAACTCTGCCTCCTAAGTGCTAGGATTAAAGGCGTGTGCTACCACCACCCAGCCCAGATGTTGTATACTTTTAAAACTATCAACCACTTATTTTAAAATACATATTTTTATTTATGTGTTTGCATTTTTGTTTCCTACATGTGGTATGTATGTTCCTGCAGAGGTCAAAAGAGGGTATCAGATTTACTGAAGTTAGAGGTATAGATGACTATGAGATTCCTAAGGTGGAACTAAATGTGCATCCTCTGGAAGAACAGGAAGTACTCCTGCTTTCCCTTTCTTAGCCAGCCTTGTCCTCTTCTTTATTTATGCCTGAGAGTTTCTTGTATGAATACTGTATTTATAGCATTTCTCCTTCCATCTCTTCTTTGTAACCTCTCCCATGCCCCCCCAACTCCTCAAATTAATTGCCTCTGTTCTCCCTCCTCTCTTTCACACACACACACACACACACACACACACACACACACACACACACACACACACACACACACACACAGTGCAGTCTGATGACCTGAGTTAGATCCCTGGGTCTCCCTCAAAATACAGACTATTGCTATTGCTTGTCTCCTGGAACTTGAGGGTAAAACCCTATGGTGAAAGACTTTGATCACAGAACTTGGGAAAATCAAGTGGATACTGTCCTGGAGAAGTTCCTCCCCAATGGCTACCTTTCATAGTACTGGAAGGTACTAGGCAGGTACTGTGGAGAAGGGTATTACAGTCCTACCCAACTGTGAACCTTGAGAACTACAATCACGACCAGCCTGATAGTACAGACCAAGTGGTCAACGGTGGCAATTATGCGGGTAACCAATAGTTGTGTGATTGGATTTAAATAAGAGAACTCAAGCCTTATACTGTAAATCTGGCCAAGAAAGAGCCCTTGGCTTAAGGAAGGAGTCACAGACGTAGAAGAGAACGTCCCCCTTCCTTTTTAACCAACTGATATAGTATCCAAATGTCTTCTAAGTACCCATTGAATGTGGTTTTCAATCCTCACCAGAGAAACATCTTTTTGCAGAGAATCTCTCATCAGGTCAACAAACAGAGACTAAGTGACTCTGGAGTGCCTATCCCCATATGGGACACCTATAACACAAGCCCATAGCCAAGGTTCAGACAACACTGCTAGGAGGGGCAGAATTTAAGAGTCAGAGGTTCAGAGAAATACTATGAGGTTCAGTATCTTTTGGACATGATAGGGATGTTGCACCCATGACTTCAAAAGAGTATAGTTGTCTGTACACAAACTGCACATTAATTAGGCAGTTCCCATTCTAGCATGCATGTGGAAAGGCTCATAAGGTCACACCACTGGTTGTGGGACTACAGGCAAAAGTTGAAGGCTACTTAGGAAGAGTCAATTTTCTTTCATGACAGGGTTATTGGTATGCTGACTCTGATCCAGAGGTTAGTCATATACCCATGTGAATATGGGTGAAATTAACCAGTTAGTACGTGTCAGTATGTTATGTATTTATCTAAAAACTGAGGACATGAGAGGAGAATGTGCATGTGAGGGGACCCTGGGAGGAGAAAAATGGAAGAAAACAACTGGAGAAACTTGGAAGGGTTGATATGATAAAATTGTATTGTTCTCATGTAAGAAATATCAAAGGATAAAACAATAAGAAACAGTCCACTTAGGTGACATACAGTGATCAGACTGATGTCTAATGTGGAGTTCTGCAGCGGAGCAGCAACGAAAGGACACAGTACTGAAGGAGCAATCGTTTCAAAACTGCTTGTAGGACACACTGTAGAAACACAGACCAGAGATAAGGAAACAGCTTTCGGTGCCTGAGAGGAAAAAATGATTGGATGCAAGTGATTGTAAAGGGGGAGGGGTACATTTAAGAGTCTACTGGTTATAAAAATGAAGAGATAAAAGGATCTAAGATGTTTCTGAGATTCCACGGCTATACTAACTTGGGAAAATAGTGTTTTCTTGTATAGAAAATGAAAACAGGTTGTTTCCAGGTTCTGGCTATTACAAACAATGCTGCTATGAACATAGTTGCACAAATGCTTTTGTAGAATGACTGGGCATCTCTTGGGTATATTCCCAAGAGTGGTATTGCTGGATCCTGAGGTAGGTTGATTCCCAATTTCCTGAGAAACCGCCACACTGATTTCCAAAGTGGTTGCACAAGTTTGCATTCCCACCAGCAATGGATGAGTGTTCCCCTTACTCCACATCCTCTCCAGCATAGGCTATCCTTTGTGTTTTTGATTTAAGCCATTCTAACAGGTGTAAGATGGTATCTCAAAGTTGTTTTGATTTGCATTTTCCTGATGGCTAAGGAAGTTGAACATGACCTTTAGTATCCTTTGGCCATTTGAACTTCTGTTGAGAATTCTCTGTTCAGATCATTACCCCGTTTTTTAATTGGGTTATTTAGATTTTAATGTCTAGTTTCTTGAGTTCTTTATATATTTTGGAGATCAGACCTTTGTCTGATGTGGGGTTGGTGAAGATCTCCCTTTCAGTAGGATGCCTTTTTGTCTTAATGACAGTGTCCTTTGCTTTACAGAAGCTTCTCAGTTTCAGGAGGTCCCATTTATTCATTGTTGCTCTTATTGCCTGTGCCACTGGGGTTATACATAGGATGTGGTCTCCTGTGCCCAGGTATTGCAGGCTACTTCCCACTTTCTCTTCTATCAGGTTCAGTGTGGTCATATTTCTATTGAGGTCTTTAATCCATTTGTACTTGATTTTTGTGCATGGTGGTAGATAAGGATCAATTTTCATTCTCCTACAGGTTGACATCCAGTTATGCCAGCACCATTTGTTAAAGATGCTCTCACTCTTCCATTGTATACTTTTAGCTTCTTTGTCAAATATGAGGTGTACATAGGTTGTGGATTAATATCCGGGTCTTCAATTCGATTCCATTGATCAACATCTCTGTTTTTATGCCAATACCAAGCTGTTTTCATTACTGTAGCTCTGTAATAGAGTTTGAAGTCAGGGATGGTAATGCCTCCGGAAGTTCCTTTAGGTGCCCCTCAATGGAAGAATGGATCAAGAATTGTGGAATACATACACATTAGAATACTGCTCAGCGGTAAAAAACAATGACATCCTTAAATTTGCATGCAAATGGATGGAAATAGAAAACACTATCCTTAGTGAGATATCCCAAACCCAAAAAGATGATTATGGTATGTACTCACTCATTAGTGGACCCTAGCCATAAACAAAGAACATTAAGCTTATAGCTCACAAGCCTAGAGAAGCAAAATAGCAAG